>CM043017.1:21985090-22058122 GCA_023690525.1 Holotrichia oblita
TTTTCTTGCTCCTGTGCCGACGGATCTCGAAAGACTTCTTCTTCTCTCCATTTACTATATATTCTGCTTACTGTACTCTTACCTATTCAAATTCATCTGCTACACTTCTCATCGACCATCCTTCTTCTATTTTAGTGCAAATTCTTGCTTTACATACTTTATTAACGTGAGGCATATTAATATTTTCAACGTAAATAAAAACTATGCTTTGAAAAAATTTGACATTAATGACATATGTAATGACAAGAAAATTTATTCATTCATTGTTTTAGGAAAATACTTAATTACACAATTAAAATTTAGCCAAAATCGCAATAAGACGTGTCCCGTTTTCTATGGCGAGGACTGTACTTCTAGTAGTCAATTTGTGTTGCCTCGTTTTGATTTCCCAGGTAGCAAGATGACGGCAATTTATCGCCATCTATTCGCTAAAATACGCAAAGTAGTCGACATCTGTTGGTAAAATCTGAACTATTGTAACGGGGAAAACAATATTTGATTCGGCTCGGTTGTACATATTGTATATATATCAGCATAAATTTCCTCTTAACTTTAATAAACATTTTATACTTAATGCAAACAGATGAAGCATATAATGATGAGTATAACGGAAGGGGTAGGTGTAAAAGATACTGTTCGGTGCCTCAATGTTGATCGTATAAATCAAGGGATGTTTCAATTCACCAGTTTTCAAAAGATGAGAAACTTAAGAAAAAATGGCAGTCAGTTTTAAAAATTGGAAAATCAATAACAAAAGGAATGTCTGTGTGTAGTAGACTCTTTGCTGATAATGATTTCTTCGCAGGTAATGTTATAATTTGGTATATAAGTTGTGTTGAATCTTAAATCATTTTCTTCTTTTTAGTCATACCAAACTGCCAAAGGAGAAAGCTAAAGAAAAATGTCATTTCTTCGGAAAATTTACCGCATAGCATTTTATATAAAGGAACATACCATTGTTTTGAAAATCCGTGTAAATTCACTCTAACTTCATGAGGTTCTGAATATATACCAGAAGTTTTGATAACTTGACTCACAATTTCATATTCTTTAGTTTCTATTAGTTGTCTCACAACTTGACACATAATAACATGACCGGCTTTGAAAACTTCTTCCCCTTCAATTATCGGACGTTTTCTTTCACCTATGTATGTACGTGAAAATGTCGGATAAACTTATTTCTACAGTGACCATGACGCAAAATTTAAGAATTTCAATAGAATATACACACAAATACTTCACTTGCATCAACTTTGCGCAAACAACGCGTATACTGGCTACTACACTGGCATACACACTTGTAAACGGCTTCTATTTGTTTTCCCCGTTACAGTCAAATTTGACATAACGATACCAACGCCTCTACCGGAAAAATTTTGGCGAATAGTTTTACTGTCACAGCCAAATGACGTCTGCTTTATGACGTCAATACCACGTCACCAAAATGCTATAAATATGACCAAAGTTATGCATTATGAGCATCTAGATTACTGGGCTGGCAGCGAGTTCAATTTGGAGAAAATACATACTGGAAACGGCAACTGCTTCTTTCATTTTGCATACATGTGCATTTGTTTATTCTTGTTTAGGAAACTGAACGCTAATATTTTAACAGGATATGTCCTATGAATTGAAATGAGACATATCACTGGTATAACATAACTCCAATACCATGAATTAACCAAAACGTAATATTTTGAGGCACTAAAAACTTATTTGAAAAATTATTTAAACGATTAAAAATGCAATGTTCTGTAAAGGTTTTGAAACTTAGATAAGTAATAACAACCTTTGCAACACACTGAATTTTAAATTGTTTGAATATTTTTTGATACTCATTTTTAGAGTCGCTGAAAGTCGTACGTTTTTTTGGTATAAAAAATTAAAAAATGGAGAAAGTGCAAATATGGTTTGCCAAGACACAGATTCTGTTATCCTTATTTAGACATTGCTTTTGTTGCTATAACATAAATTTTAGTTAGTTTAGTAATTAGGAAATTAACGCAGCTGTCAAATTTTAGTGGATTGACGTGGTTAAATAAGCATACATACTTTTACAATCTTAAGAAAATTAAAAGTTTATTTTAGATTTCACCTTTTCTATATACCTATAACGCTATGTCACATGTTTCACTAAATACATACGTCTAAATGACGTTATTTGTCTAACGTCTAAGCGACGTCTCTGAAAGTACGTCAAAAGTACATAATTATTTGGTTAGATGACGTCAATGACGAAATATGACCTAGAAATGACGTCAAAATTACGCCAGCTTGCTGCCTGGGTTCTCCCGATCGGTTGCTGTCTTTTATAAATTCTGCAAGTCAACTCCTATGTAATTCCCCGCTTAGGGAAGCCTCGTGGACTGACATTTTTAAGCGTGCATTCAACACTGCAGAAGAGAAACCATTATAGACGGCTATTCTCTTAATAAACTCTAATTCCTTCTTAAATAAGGGGATAACGAATTACCCATTGCAGTGCCTTCATTTTGTTCATAATCGTAACATAATTTATAAAATTGCAAATTGCAATTGGGCAAACAAAAAGATCAATAGAGACTAGATATAAAGAACATCTAGCTCACTTTCGGTATGGAAGAAAGAAATCGTCCGCAGTAGCGCAACATTTAATTGAAAAGGTACATCATATTGAAATAGAGAGTGTCAAATTATTAAAAGCCATTTATAAGCCACGAGAATTAGACGCGTTACATTTACAAACACGAAAATCTCATGAATAGAGAACCATTGATTCTTGGAAGATCTGTTTTGTTCGATAATTTAAGAAAGGACGGTCCTTTTTCAACATATTTATGTTAGCTATTAGTTTTGTCTAGGCTATGCCTGTTGAAACTTCAGATGATGAAGAAGAAGTCGTCAACTGTAGTAGCGAGGGTCCAGCAGAATTATTATAGTTCTCGTACAAAAAATATTGTACAAACTTCGTGCGTGAAACATTTCGCGAATTCGTGTCCATAAAGCGCTCGCCTACGGCTCGCGCTTTAAACTGGTCACTCATTCGCGAAATATGATTTCACGCACTTGGTTCGTAAATAACTATTGATATCCTCATGTGTACCTATATTATGTATTTCATTGTTTGGCATCTTGTTTGGTGAATTGTCAAACCAATTCTGACGATTAACCTATCACATACAGTATTATAAAACTTAAAAATCTTGGAAAGCATTTTCCTAAAAAAGGATCACGTCGAACGTGCGCTTATTATAGAGCGCTACCAAAAAACAACAAAAGCCGACCATTATTGAAATATCCAAATGAAATAAATTGATATAATTGCGCCATTGATAGACAATTTTACAAAAACAAACAAACAAAAATATCCCTAGACAGTTACCGGCAGTGTATTGTTTCGAATGTGGCGTTGCGTCGAGCCCATCATTTACGGAATTACGTCAAATCGTGGAGCTCGCAGCAGCCGTCACAATTTCCACCTACAGAAAAAAAAAACAGCAAAAAGCCCTCTCTACAGTACAACATACTACGTATCTATCTATATATATGTACATATTTATTCGTACGGTTTTGGTTGGCGCGATGGCGTGGCGTCGGATGGAAAATAATCAGCTCGATCGTGCGAGACTTAATACACGCGCGAACAACAAAAAGATAATCGAGCGCGGCGAACATCACGCGCGAGGCACACAACCACCACCAGCTACAGTCGTAGTAAAGACCGACCCGCGGACCCCCGGGGGCAAACCGAAACGCGAAGGGAGCGGGTAGATGTATCCGAAAGCCGTTTGCGTGCTTAACGTAGAAATTCGAATCGATCGGGTAGTTCCCCTTTAAAAACGGTTCGCCGGTGTGTTTAGCCGTATACTCTCTCTTTCTCTCTCTCTCTCTCTGTCTCTCCTTCTCTCGCTGCCGCTTCAATGTTGTGGAAATGGTATGCCGTTACACGCGGTTTATGTGTACGATTGCGGCTGATGCTGCTACGGCTGCTGC
The DNA here is from genome assembly GCA_023690525.1 of Holotrichia oblita. Classification (NCBI taxonomy): domain Eukaryota; kingdom Metazoa; phylum Arthropoda; class Insecta; order Coleoptera; family Scarabaeidae; genus Holotrichia; species Holotrichia oblita. The sequence continues at coordinate 21,989,063 of CM043017.1, forward strand.
TACTGCTGATTGTCGCCGAGTTTTGTTGATGTTGGCGATGGTGTATGGGCAGTACGTGTCTGCACCATCATATACTATCTTTTTTTTTCGTGACTGCACTGCTACTATCTAAATAGCACGCCTAAAGTGAAGTGCTGAAGAACTTCAGTAATAACTTAACAAATATATCCTGGCCATACTTGTGTTTTAAGGAGGATGACACTGTTTGACTATTTTTTCGTCAAAATGGAACGAGTTTTTACCGATGGCACGAATATTTACACCTCCTCATATAGTCAAAGTGCTCGTCATCATTCTTATCCATCAACTATCATCCAGTAACTGTAAAACGTGAACTCGTCTGTTGAAAAAATTTTCAATAAAAATTGAGGGCTTGTGTAGATCCGAAATAACGGCTATGTGGATGCCGCATTACGTACTCTCCTTCAGCTATTGCTGCATTTTGTTACTGTATCGACGGCCTCAGCACTAAAATCAAAATTATTAATTTGACATTTCTTCCAAATATTGTCATTCGACACATGTGATGTTTTCCAAAGCCAACTTATCTTTCAAGTTCTTATTGCCTAGCTGTGTTCTTGTCTTTACCACTTGATTTTTACTTTTTTTGCAATAAGTTGAGCATCCATTGATGCAATAGTAACGTTCCATTTAATTTTTTGAAAAAAATCGTAAAAACAAGTTACTGCTGAAGAAAGCGACCTAACACTAGAAACACCAGAAGTTTTATCTACCTAAAAGCTCAATTACAGTAAAAATGACCGCTTGTACTCTATTCAGTAAAACACATTGTGCAAAAATATAAAGAATTGTATTTGATTAACTCATGTACTACATACAGGGTCCGGCAACGAAGCGGGGATGGAAGATTACACGCTTATTTGAAAGTTTGTCAAATATTTAGTCATCGGGTATTCTTTCGCACCATCAAGTGAACGTTTTAAAAATATTTTGTTTTATACAGGCTGTTCCAGATGGAAATGCCAGACTAAAGTTGCATTTTTTTTAATGGAACACCTTGTATATCAATAGAGAAAATGATCCGCGCTTGAAAGCTGGTTACAACCATATAATGTTGTATAGGTCTAAAGTTCATAGTTTCTGTGTAAACAATTATTTTACTTGATAAATTGATACATTTCAGTAGGCTATGCTGCATAGGGAAAAACAAAAGATTCGAAACCAACAGTGTAGAATACTTTTTACTAGTATGGCCTGTCCTTATTATATGAAATAAATTCTGTAACTGCTCGCTTTATACAGGATGTTCACAATTTTGTAAAATCGAAGAAATCTCGAAATTTTTAAATGGAACACTCTGTATATTTTTAGCTCATTGAAAAGTCATTTTACTACGGTTTGTATTGATATTTCATTTGATGCACCCAGGATAGATCATTTTCTAATTATTTCTTTTTAAAGTTGAATTAATGAGAAATGCTTGTATTTGTAGTAGCTAATTTACACTTCAAACCTACTGTAAGATCGGATATTCAACAAATAATCCATAAATGGTCTATTACAAGAAGAAACTCCATTTAGTATGAGAAACAATTGATTTTTACTCAATCACTCATATTACACAGTTTTTTCTAAACAAACTATACTGTAACATTTTGTTTCAATTTTTCCTGTGCAAGGTAAGGAAAACCGTTTATCAAATATTTAGACTTTACATTGGCTGCCAGCCAAAATTTGATGCCAAATTTGCCAGGCTTGTTGGCCATATATTGCGTAAAGCGGCATCTTGTTCAAGTGGGAAATAATTGCTCATCGATTGCTATATTTTTCCCTGGCTTGTAACATAAAATACAATTTTTTATAATAAGATTCCAAATTTCGGACGCAAAAACAAATTTATCTGTCGCTAATCGTTGAGATCTAGTATTTCGTATGTCAAAGCGAACAAGTCTCATAATCTCTAAAAATTTCCTGACAGTGTATCTTGAAAAAAATGTGGTCACCATTCTGGTTTTTAACATATAACAAAGCAATAAAAGCTTCAATTTCATGGAGAGTAAAAGACCATAAATCATTTTGCATCTGTCTCCTTCCTTCGGCATCAGTGCACTTTTTTATGTGTCGAAGCATATTTTCAGTGATAATTAGACGCCATGCACTAGAAACTTTATCTACAGATATGTGTCGCTTGGCATAGGCAGTAGGGCCAGGAGCCTCTCTTAGAATATTTTGATTACTGAATCTTCCCAAAAACAATGTTTATTTTTTATACAAAATTGCAATATATTGGTTGGGATCCAGTATCTTCCAAATAGTACCATTGGAGCCAATTTCCAAGACACGTTCTGATTCAACACCTATATCCTTATCATCTGAAGCTTTCTACCACGATTGTCGCGCTGGTCAGCGTAGACAAAGGTGATGTAGTTTCATCTGTATTGCTGCTCGATTTTTGAGATTCTAGCACATCTATCACAAAATCCGATTCTACATCGGTGCTATTATTATTGGATAGTAATTCACAATCCGACTCATCCTCTGGTAAATGATTCAATTCTTCCAATAATTCCTCGTATGACAGATCACGACGAGGTTCTTACGACAAACAGGTAGTAAATGAGAGACAAAATAATCACAACGATTATACTTGATATTGTTTACATTACATGTTTTACAGAATTCTCTCCGGGTAAATTTTCCGACCTATAAAACACCCTATCATTCGCGGAAAAGGTAAACATACACTGCGGTCAAATTGACGGCATTGGTGCTTCTAGAAAGTAAACGTCGTAACTCATTTATTTTTGATTTTTCATGTTTCAACGTTTTAGGGAATAATCATGATAAATATTTAGAAAAAGTCCTAAAAGCATATTTGTCTAGTAAAATTTTTCTCGGAGATATCCTTATTTAAATTTAAAAAACCGTCAAATTGACCGCTCCGGTGCTTCTAGTGCTAGTTTATCAGTTTGAAACTAATGGATACAGCATATAAACGCTGTTTAAAGTCCGCACAGTTCCCGTTCAAACAAATCCACGATAATTCGGATAGGTTGAATGGTAACGAAAATTTTAAACATTAAACATTGACAAATATATTATGCGGTCTTCCTTCTCTCTTGTAATATGACAGAGAATTATCTGGTACTGAACGGGTTTTCAACTGATGATATTAAACTTAGCTTATTCTGCGATTTCTTGAAATAATATAAATTTTAGATTTGAACGTGGCAGTTACTCCCCTCCCCCTTCCTCCAGCGGGGGAATCTGGAACTTAAAATAGTTTCCACCAGTTTCTCTTAACCACTTTTATTATCTAATTTTTTTTCCGCAAAATCTACGACGAATAGTTTTTTTATAACGAACAAAATGTTACAATTTTATTAATTAATAATGCATCTATATCAATACAAGTACAAAACAAAAGTTTTTTATACAGTTGCGATAGAGCTAGCTTGAAGAGGTAATACAACAACGTTTTGTATGTTACATTTTTTCAAAAGAGAATCTGACAACAGAGATTGTTCATCTAGCTAAATTGTATGCAACCCAATACTCTCTATAATTTGTTAAGGCAGAGCTAAAAGTAAATCACACTAAATGGTGAATTCAAAATTTGAACAACCCTGTAAAGTTATATCGGAAACTGATTTCAAAAAAGAGCAAATATTGCAAATAATAGACTTTTTATTACTGTAATACAGGGTGATTGGGAGAATGGCCTATTAAAAGTGAACATATTTTTAAATAAATATCAACTTCGATATTTTAAATAGCATGCTATAAATTCAATTACAAATTCAGCTTCTACGATATATTTTACATATACAGGGTGAGACATTAATGCGTCAAAGCTCAATATATCCATTAATATTAAAGACATCACACACAGATTGTGAAATCCGTTATATCGCGAACATTTGGCTTAAATAATTAAATATCAATTACCGGTATAAGCCTGATTTTAGCTATAGGGGGTGGTTAATAAAAATGAAAGGGCATACAGTGCCCTTCCCTTTCTCAATACAAAATACAGGGTGTTCCATTTAAATAAAATGAGAAAATAATTCATTTGTGTTTTGAATCGCCCTGTACACAGTTTTCGCAATATTGGCAAAATATCACTTTGCTATAAAACTGTAACAATATAAAAAAGTCATTCCACTAAAAAAGGAATTTCAAGTTGTTTCGTGTGGAATACACAGGACATTGAACACGCAATAATTTTCAGAGAGAATTTATACAGGGTGAGTCACGAGTATTCCCTGGATCTCTTGTGTCTAAACGCTAAAATATATAAGTTTCAAATTTTAGTCAAATATGTAGGACGATAAGGAGCACATTTTAAAATTATTTGCAAGTATGCAGGGTGATTCCAAAAAGTACAACATATCAAAGTTAGGTTATTTTTAATGGAACATCCTATATTGTATACCATGTTTGGATTCTACGTCATAAATTAGGACAACTTTGTTGATAGTTCCCTATACCTATCTGCTGCCAATTTTGAGAAAATTTGATTTTTATGAAAATGTCGCCTTTCGCGAAAATATTAAAAACAGGAAAACTGTATGACTCGGACGATTTTATTTGTAAGAAGTTATTTTGACAAAGCGTGCTTTCAATAAACCGGTAGAATGTTTTGATACTGGCTACATGACATTAAAGAAAACAATTCATACTTTATGTTTTTTCAACCATCAATAACTCTTTTAAATTAAATAGAACACCCTGTATTTATCAATTTTATGTGAAAGCACATTAAACCCCCTACCAAAAACTATAAAGATGTCTATATCTAAATTTAAAGATTAAAATGTTATTAACGAAATTCTTCAAAAATGCTACTAGTACTCCTTTTCAAATTCAAAATGCTCTACAGTTGATGCTTTTTCTCATCTAAATAGGCCATGCTTTCTAATTATTTGTGTGTGCATAATTATATTCCTTGTAAGTTGTATTCTAATGATCAATAAAGCTGGAAATTATATTGAAGTAATTTGAATATCCGTTTAATACGTTATTAAAGAGTAAGATAAAGTTCAAATGAATCATTCGAGTAATGGACTATTCGTCGAGTGTTTGAATATTATTTGCTCGAATCGAATGAAAAATAACCTAACTTTGATATGGTGTACTTTTTTGAATCACCCTGTATACTTGCAAATAATTGTGAAATGTGCTCCTCATTGTCCTACATATTTGACTAAAATTTGAAACCCATATCTTTTAGTGTTTAGACACAAGAGACCGAGGGAATAGTCGCGACTCACCCTGTATATTTATTTATATATTTATTCATTTTATCTGCTTACAATTCTCCATATACATAACCAATCAAAGAAAATAACACAGTATAATACAATAATATAACTCAGTAATAATGAACTAATAAAAAGTGAATGAAAATCATTCACTTTTCAACTCACTCTCAAATTCACCATAACTTCTGAAATACTCGGTATACATTAATGAAATCTCATATCGAAGGAATAAGGAAGATATGCTTAATCTCAATTTACATCAGAGTGTTTTATATTGCCAGGGTGAACCAGTGGTGAAACACTCTGTATTAAAATATGTAGCTTAAGACTGTCTATGATTTTTGTACATAACGTTTTGTGATATCTTTAATTATTAACGGATATATTGAGCTTTGACGCACTAATGCGTCACCCTGTATGTATGTATTTCATGTATCATACCCTATACCGAAACATCATTCTTTCTGAGTTATTCGCAATTAAAGAAAAAGAGTGACACATACGATTAACAAAAATGACAGACGTCAAAATAAGTGGTATGTATCTATGTAAAACAAATAAACTAACCACCTTGCTTCCGTAAATTGACGTATCTGAGCATTCTAAGAACGTGGGCTAATTAAATCGTTATAAGTTTCATTCACCTTCCATTTTAGGTATAGGAACACCTAATAGAGATTAAAAGAGAATCTTTAGTAAAATCAGAATATCTAAGAAAATACAGGGTGTAGATAAAGTCTGGAACAAAATTAATATTTCTGTTATCTTCGGTTTGATGGAAAAAACCCTGAAACACGTCGATTTTGTTTTTATCCCATGCACTTTCTAACATCGTGAATTTGATTCTGTCATCTGGTTGCGCGCGGGCGTGACGTCATCAGTTTTTCCAAATGGTAACCCGCAACATTTATTACCCCTTGTCGTTAGGTATTCCCTATGGGTATTCCATTGTGCATGCAACGCTATAAAAAGTTTGGTACCTTACATAACAATTTTTGGGAGAAAAATGCTTTCGAATTCCAAAAAATTAAAATTTTATTTCTACTGAAAAACTAATAAAAAATTATTTTACACAATCAGATAAATTATATCTTGGATTGTCGTCAAACAAGACACCAAAACAATGTCAATGGAACTGTTCAAATTGTCTACCATTGGCCATTTCACTGACCGAGACGGACGTACACGTTTTTTACGACACGTCATATTGACAGTTCATTACTTGGTGTTTGAACTTATCCATACACAATACTTGCTCCATTGTTGAAATATATTATGTTAAAAGAAAAAGATAAGATCTAGCAACGTGTGCTTAGTTTCTAATAAATAGTTACTAAATATGCCAATATACAATATGTCAAGTTCTGTATGTTTTATACAGAGTTAAATCTAATAAAAGAAGTTTTTGTGCTATAAAAAGTTGAATCGACTATTATTTCACTGTACAATACAAAGTAAAATTACAACATCCATTGGTAGTGTTGAACGTACATTGCGAAAATGGCGAATTTGAGCGAAAAAGAGCGGATTCAAATTCTCATTATTGTTGATTGTGGTGATAAAATACGTAGCCATGAAGAAGCCTGTCAGTTTTTCAATGCAGAAATTCCAAACCGCGCATTTATTTCGCGCTCAACGGTGAGCAAAATTGAAAGATAGGACTCGTCAAGGTCGACCAAGAATTGAGGAAGATAGAAGGCTCAATATTCTCTTGGAAGTTCAGGACAACCCCACACTTCAACAAGGAACATTGCCAGGGATCATGCAGTCGACTTTACCACAGTAGCCAAATTGCCGGAAAAGAAAAAACTTCATCCGTACAAAATCAATCGGGTTCAGCAACCGAATGAAGATGACTTCGACCGCCGACTCGAGTTCTGTGAACAAATCGTGTGACGGTGCGATGAGAATCCCGGATTTGTCGACAGTGTGGTTTTTAGTGACGAAGCAACTTTTACCTTGAACGGTGAAGTGAATCGCCACAATTGTAGGTACTGGTCGGACGAAAATCCTCGATGGATTCGAGAGGAGCACACCCAACACCGGCAAAAAGTTAATGTATGGGCGAATAGTGGGAGATCGCATTGTGGGGCCTTTCTTTCTAGACAGAAATTTAAACGCTGAAACATACTTACATTTCCTAAGATTTATGCTAGTGCCAACATTGATAGAATTATTTCCGGATGAAAACACCCCCGACAGGCCTCACCCCAGAATCTGGTTTCAACAAAATGGAGCAGCTCCACATTTTGGCTGGCAAGTTCGGAGCTACCTCGACGAAATTTTCCCCGGGAGATAGATCGAACGAAGGGGAACAATTGAATGGCCTGCCCGTTCGCCAGATCTCACACCACTTGATTATTTTCTATGGGGTCATGTGATATCAAATAAGCCAAATACCTACATAATAATTTTCTTCCAAAAATTGTTATGTAAGGTACCAAACTTTTTATACGGTTGTATCCACAATGGAATACCTAACGACAAGGGGTAATAAATGTGGCGGGTTACCATTTGAACAAACTAATGACGTCACGCCCGCGCGCAACTAGATGACGACAGAATCAAATGCACGATGTTATAAAGTGCACGGGATTAAAACAAAATCGACCTGTTTCAGGGTTTCGCCATCAAACCGAAGATAACTGAAATATTAATTTTGTTCCAGACTTTATCTACACCCTGTATATATCTTTCCATTTAAAAAAAGCTACTTTCCGAAGATTGAAGTTATTTCTAAGCAACTAAATTTTTAAACAACTCTGTATAATGTTACAGAGAATAACTTCAAACGTTATATTTTATAACTACACACTATCAGCTGTGCGTATGCAAAATATCATTCGTCTCTTCTACTCCTACGTAACGTAATATCATTATAAAGTAAGATCGTTATCTGTCACTTTTTGTCTTTAATTGCGAATACGCTGAGTAGTGGCAATATTATCGAGAGAAATTTATCTCTTGAAGCAGTAAAATGCGGCTTCCACGTAAGTTTTTACAAAAAAACGAGGCCTATGCAATTGACATTTGCATTTATCCACTCCAGCACCCAACTGTGGCCCATTCAAGTCTAAGACAACGAAACCCTCATCATCATGGCATCTGCATCAACCAATGCTGAATTTAACATAAATAAGCTTATTTTCTAGGTTTTTATTTTTCCTATTAAAAATTGTTTGTTAATTTAATCGACTTTGTAACTTTAATCATAATAAAATTAGCATTAGTGCCGGTTTACCTGCAAACAGCAGTTCTGAATATTGTATGTTTTGAACAGGACAAATAATCGAAATATACTTTTCTTTCTAATTTAAAAGTCGAATTCTATACGAACGATTACATTCCTGTTTTTTATAACATCGAACGCCAATATCAAACCCAATATCTTTCGATTTTAACCGAAACGAAGAAAATTCAGTAGCTGTGACGCATTTCAAGACCTCGACCGATCACGACGCCTACGCGAAACCTACGCATCACCCTTGGATTAGACCCTGGAAAGAAAACACAGCAGAACCGATAGGAAACCCACGCGGAAGAGAAAACGGCATAAGTGCTGCGCGAAGAAAAAAAAAAGTGCAGGAAAAAATAAAGCCGAAAAGCTTCGCTCCGTGTAACGTCTACCAAGTGGGTACGCACGCTAATCCGAGCATTATTAGGGTGAACGATGTCTCTCTACGGGTCGATCTTGTACATATATTTTCCACGGCGTAACGCCCGCATTATTCGCAGCACGCACCTATATATACACACACGCGACTCCCTTTCAACTATTCGCAGATAACATAGGGTTTTCGGTACGTTTCCGCTACGTATAATACACCGCATGAGGGTTATATGCGTACCTACCAGTACAAGCGTTTTAATAGAATGAAGGACGCAGAGTCTGCGAGAGCGCATTAAAGCTGCGGAATATGTATACAACATAGGTGGATGTTAAGAATAGATATACGTTTTATGCGGGTGTTACGCAATGTAACGTAATCTAGACGCAATCGAAATCCTGCCGCAATACGCGCTGTGAGTGGTAAAGGCGGCTTCAGCAGCCAACGCAACCTACAGACAAGTAGTGCGGAAATAGCCAGCCTACGTTCGTATCAGAAAAGGGATATATACCGACGAAGACAGCTAGACGTGCTCGAATAATGTTTGGTAGTTAGCGAAAGAACAGGCTCGCATTCAGTTTAAATTAACAAACTAAAATTTTAATATTTTGCACCGATATAGTGACATTTTCAAAATAATATTTTTATCTGTTTTCATTAAGATTAACGTAAAATTTAAAATTAAAAAGTATTGTAACAGGAGCTAACATGTTCGCCGCTATTCCGTGAAGGGCGACGCTAATTACAAAGGATACGACGTCACGCATTCCAGAAAGAAGTCGAGAATTCTAATAACTTAGACATCGCAGAATATACTAAAATGGAAACTTGTGGAATCGATACGTGCAGATATAAAGGTTGCAGCCAGCGGAGTGATTCATTTATCATTTAGTTGTTGACACGATTTGGCAAGAGACAAATGAAATGTCACTGAATTGTCACTTATTACTTAGGAAAGTTTGAAGCAGTGTACTACAAAAGTTATGTTATGAGTGATTTTCAAGAATGGAAAACCGTGCAAGAGGCTGTAAAAATTTACGAACAGTTTTTGTTTTTGTCTATTAATTCAAACAAACAATGTTTTCGATTCAAAATTAAATGTTAAAGCAAAACGTGGGTATCAAATATACAGGCTGGGCCACTTAAAATGGTGCATTAGAATTACAGCGAAGCTAAATAAAAATTTTAAAATCTGTCCAAGAAAACTTACAGTGGTCGATGAGGAGCACATTTTAATAACAATGTAAATTTTATAACCTTCACAATGACGTCACGCCGAAATCAATTTGCATTTTATTAAATAGCACATTTATGTCTTCTGTCACTGTATTGTATGAAGATGGTATTTCTAACATATCACAATCACTTATTCAATATTTTATCCAACTGTGTTTGCAATAACAAAGAATGAAATTTGATTATTTAAATTTCGCGGTTTCTAAGTTTCAAGCTTAGTTTACCGAAATTTTACGTAACGCATGTTAATGTGTATGACATTTGTCAGATTTGACTTAAATCATGCTTAAATCACTTTTCTGCCATTTGCTTATCTTAAAGTAAAGTAAAGTAAAGTTTATTCCCAAAAAGATCTACAAAACAGATTATTATATAGGATAAGTCACAGACAAACTCAAGACAATTCCTAAGTGCAGAAGTAATGATAATAATACTAACAATAAAGATAACAATGAAAGTATGAATAACAATGAAATGGTATTGGTAATAGCAATAGTAAAAGTATAATAATACTTATAATAACAACAATGGTTATAATAACAATACTTAGTAATGATAACAGCAACAACAATAGCAAAAGTAGTATAATAATTATAATAACAACACCTAGTAAAAGTAGTAGCCGTAATAACATTAAGAGTAAGAATCCTTAGACTTAGAATTACATAGCGGCTCAAGTAATGCTAAAACTGAAGTATTCCTGTAAGGAATAAAAGGCATTCTCAACTAAGTAATCACGTACGTGGTGTTTAAAGCGCAGACGGGTTAAACTTTTCCAATGTTTGGGAATTTTATTAAATATTTTAATAGCTAGAACCTGTGGGGACTGCTGAAATAAAGTTAATCTAGACCGAGGTGTGGCTATGTCGTCTCTACATCTGGTATTGTAATCATGTTTGTTTTTATTATGTGGAAATCTATTGAAATTATCATAGGCATAAAGAGCAAGCTCGAGAATAAAAATACATGGCAAAGTTAATAATTTATATGTGATAAATGCAGGTTTACAAGACTCCAAAGCTTGTAGACCTGATGTACAACGGATAATACGTTTCTGGCTAATAAAGACATCTTTACACATGGTTGAATTTCCCCAAAATATGATTCCGTAAGAGAGTCTGCTATGAACATAAGCATAATATACACCAATCATCTGTTGACGCGTTAACATCGTCCTTAAGTTACGGAATAAAAAACAAATTGAGTTTAATTTGGGTAGTAGACTTTCACAATGAGCCTTCCAATTGAGAGACTGATCTACCCACATTCCCAAAAATTTGGTAGAGCTCGCGTTGGAAAGCTGGTTGCCGCCCAGTGACAAATCCAAATAAAAATCCGGGGTGGGCTGAAGCTGATAGGGATGAAAACGTAAATAAATGCTTTTCTTATCATTAACAAGAAGCCTATTCATAGAGAACCACTCAGATGCATCACTCAACAAGTTATAACAAGTCTCAGCCAAAATATCTTCGGTTTTATCTGTTGCTAGTAAAGCAACGTCATCTGCATACAAAGTGATTGAAGCATTGTGCAATGTCAAAGGAAAATCATTGATAAACAGTAAAAAAGGTACGGGACCTAAAATAGATCCTTGTGGTACTCCAATGTTATTAGGCAGAGACTCAGAAGAAACACTCCCAACAGCAGCACTTTTGTTGTACAAAATATTGATGTACTGAGTTCGGTTTCGCAAAAAAGACTCAATCCAATTTAAAGCATTCCCTCTGATTCCATACGCTTGTAGTTTGTTTAAAAGAAGGTCGTGAGAAACACAATCAAACGCCTTACTTAGATCCAAAAAAATTCCCACAGGATAGGTACCATTTTCAATAGAGGTCATGATTCCATTAATAAAAGTATTTAAAGAAGTAGAAGTAGAAAACTTTTTCCTAAAACCGTGTTGGCAATTTGAGATTATATTAAAGTGAGACAAAAATGTCTGTAACCTGTTTAAAAAACAATATTCAAATATTTTTGAAAAAGAAGACGTGAGAGCTACAGGACGGTAATTTTCTAGTAGCGACCTGTCACCCCTCTTACAAATAGGAACTAATTTAGTCTTTTTTAGTAAGTTAGGAAACTCACCTTACTCAAAAGATTTATTGATTAAAAAAGACCGGGATTGTGGCAGTAAATACGGATTTTATAACATAAGGCGGAATATCATCTGCTCCAGCTGATTTTTTCAAATTAAAATTTAGAAGATTAGCAAGCTCTGAAAAGGAAAAAGGTTTCAGAAAAATGGTTTTGTTTACGGTAATAGGAAAGTCGGCGGTTGAGGTGCCACTAAATTAATTAAAAATCTTAAGAGGGGCATTAATAAAGAAATGATTAAAATAATTGGCTATGAGATTCGGATCCGATATGTACTCATCACCAATATGTAGCTGTATATTCTCTCTAGCAGTTGTTGATTCCGATAGCTCCTTAACCACTTTCCAAGCGGCTTTCAAGTGATTGTTGGAAGAAGAAATTTTAGTCTGATAGTAGTTACGCTTTCTGTTTGACACAAGTAAACTATGTTCTCTTTTGGCCTTTTTATAAAAGTCATCCAGTCGAGGAAATTTCTGTTTCAAATGAAATAACGATTTTAGGTTTTGAGAAGAAGAAATAACCTCAGAAGTAACCCAGCCTTTTCTATTATTTTTAATTTGTGTCTTTACTAAGGGAAATGATAAAGTGTAATACCCGTTTTCACCGCATTTGTTTTAAGCACAGAAAAGAATGCAATCTGCAAATTTTACTGCTGATGAAAAAGTATATGTCACAAAGCTGTTGTGCGCAAATTTAAAAGCGACCTAAAATATTAAGCCCTCGACGAAAGAGGCTTAAATTTAAGCAGTGGCAACTTGAGTTAAACGTAACTTAAGGGGCGGTGAAACTGAATTTTCATATTAAGTAATACGTATATTATAAGGAGAACTTTAGGTGCGCATTTGTTTTAAGCACAGCTTAGTAAAGTAGTCCTAATTTTTAAAGTTTTACTTAAAAGGTGTTTCATTTCACGGACACAATGTTAAGTTTACTTTTGTAAGTTCGATTTTTAGTTCAGATGCATGCATATTAGTTTGTTTGTACTTGTTTATAATATAGAAGTTATTTGAATCAGGGATAGGATTATGAACACTCGATACGATCCGCTAATACAAGAAGCAACGAGATAGAAAGATAGTTAAACTATTCTGCTGCAAAATCATGTCTTCGCCTTTCTAAATTTACATCCTCCAATTAATTAGTGGCAGAGTAGTTTGTAAAAAATCAACAAATACAGTAAGAAATAGAAATAGCACTAAAAAATACTAAAGATTCAACAAAATAATAATAATAAGACACTAGGCACAAAAGATGCAAAACGAATAATTAATTTTGAACGTTTGTCAGTCACCAAGTGACATTTAATAATATGTGTGTGTCTAGAGCTCAATTCAAATTTTGCGTTTTACGCAAATATGCATCAGGTAAATAACAATATTTTCGCGCTTCAAAATTTGAAATATTGGCGGCAATTTCAAGAAGTTGTTGATTTTATTTCTTATTAAAATTGGTCATATTTTATACAGTTATGCGTTAAAAAATTAGCTGTTTAAGAAATTTACAATAAAAATACCACATCCCATTTAAATAAATGCAAATTGGTTTCAGTATGACGGTATGATGAATGGTATAAAATCTAAACTTTTATTAAAATGTGCTTCCCTTAGAACTCTATAACTTTACCTGGTCCGATTTTAAATTTCTTATTTAGTTTAGCCATAATTTCAATGCATCATTTTAAGTGGCCCACCCTGTATGCCGTATTTCGTATTATGTCAAATTAACTTATTGTTAGAGGAACAAAAACAAGAATTGCTCTGAAGTCATTAACACCAATAATTTCGCATGAACAAAAAATGACGTCACGAAGTGTTACTTTGGTCTTATAAAAATTGAAGGGTTTTTAAAACGGAATAAACACAAAGTAACGTATCTAAACGTTCCACTTGTAAGCAAACGGTTACAAATGAGTGATTGCAAGCTTCCAACTCCAAAGCAGTCAAATTCTTTTGCAAATTACACGGACGAGAAAGAGATGAACAATGTTTTGAAAGTATTATTTTCAAGCTATATGACGTACACTCGACACGACTTAGTCTTCGAACGGCCACAGTGTGCTGTCTTTGTCAGTCCACCCCCTCCACATTTAACGTGACTGTTTCTTCAATAAGGGTAACAGCGTATTTTTCGAAATCTAACATTAGGATATTCGATTACCTTCCTTCTAACGAACCACATCTCATTACTCAATCGGATCTCAATGACTTGATATGGGATTTGGGCTTAACCAAACAAAAATCACAAATTTTGGAATCTCAACTAAGGGTAAGGTCACAGTGGATTCGTATTCGCCCGCATATTCTGTACTCCCGTCTACGCCCGTCTTCGTCCGAATAAACAAATATGTTATTTTCAATTTACCTAGTCATAGTAGAGCCGAGCTATACTGGCTATGTGACCGAACTACACCGATCACCGATCAGAAGCAAATACATTTGTTTTTTTCGGCCATAATTGCTAGTATTTGTGTTACGCATACTCGAAAATTTTTCTATATAGGGTTCAATTTCGTTTAATATGTACCAAAATGTTGCACATGCCATTCTAAAATATTCATAAAATTTATTTGGTTGTTCTAATAAATCCGCAAAGAGTATATGAAACTCCCCATATTCTTCTCTTTCTTAAAAAATGTTATTAACCCTCATACTTCTTTGATTCTCAAATAATAATAATGTTAACCCTTTATAGGTTATTGGCATTTATATATGCCACTTCCAATACAGTCCATTTATATCTGTTAGCAAAATAGAAAATCGTCCTAATGTGTTAGAATTGGTGAATGATTAGTGGCACTCATGCTAACCATTCTTGTTAGATGCTTTTAATCTTATCGATGAATTGTCTGAAGACAAAGTGTTAAATTCAGATTTTGACGGAGACAGTGACGCAAAAGATAGAAATGTAAACAATTAACTGCTAAGACCTAGAAGTGATTGTAATAAACTGTATCCTACAAGACACGCGAAAGATGTGCCTGAAAACGTACAAAGATTTAATATTACTGAATCATATGTTGATTCTGATGATTCTTTGGTTGATCCAGATCATTAACCCGAAAAAAGAAATAGAATTCAACACCTCTTTTCAGAAAGTGACGAAGAGGACGAGACACGTGAAACTCACATTTTTTGACGACAGCGAAACGAATGTTCAAGATAGAAATTTTACTATAAATTGGACTAAGATATCAAGCGTTCCAAACAAATTTAATGAATGTGCATTCCAACAGAGCTTTGGACCAAAACATAATGACTTGTTTTCCAAGAAACCCTCTGAAATTTTCAAATTATTTTTTACTGAAGATGTACACAATGATATTTGTCAGCAGTCACAGTTATATGCCAAGCAGATGGGTGTTGAGTTCAAGACTAATAGCGAAGAAATAAGAACTTTTTTGGGAATATTGGTAGTGATGGGTATTCACAGTATTTCTAGTATTCGTCTGTACTGGTCACTTGATCAAAACTACCATGTATCGCGGAAAGGAAATGTAATGATTTTGAAGAGATTTTTGAAAATGTTACCCTGTCTTCATCTCAACAATAATGAACACGCACCAGCTAGAGGAGCACCAAATTTCGACAAACTGCGACCCTTTATCGATCATTTAAATATTTAATTTAAATGATGATGATAAATATTAATTTTTTTTTAATGGAATAACCAGTCTTATTTTATTTTTGAAAATTCCATAAAAGTGAAGACACATTTATTACTTTTAATACGTAATACGCTTGAAGGGCATACCTCATACCACAATATAAATAATGTGCACGGATTAAATTCAAACTTAGAATTAGGGATCCATTTAGCCACATGTTGTAGTGTTTATTTAATGTAAAAACGAATTAAAAATTTTTGGATATAACACTGTTTTCAAGCAATTAAACAAAGGAAATATTTTTGGAGATGTTTTGTAGAAATAATAATTTGACCTACATACCTTAGATCACTCTTTGGTATGATGTAACACTGCACTAATTTTCACACAGTTTTAAGTTAATTAAAAAAATGTTCATTTTTATCACTTTTACAATTTATATGAAATTAAACGAATATCGAAAGCATCTTCGCCACATCCCGTCTAAAATCCAACTGCTTTGTGCATAGGTTTAAATTAATAATGTTACGGGCGACGTATTAGCAAAAAAAAGTTTACAGTCGTTTTTGTGACATACTGGAACTCGATTTAATGTAAACAGAAATACAGTTTCAAGGGGTTTAAATGAGGAGAATTTAACTATATTATTAAAAAATTCAATTATGAATATAACTTCCTTAAGTTGTAAAATTGTTTAATATGAGAAATAATTTAATATTGTACATTATACAAGGTCATTCAGAGAGCATAATCACGGTGGGTTTTTTTCTTATGGAATAAGACGTTTTAGTTTATCTTTAAAAACCCCATAAAAGCCATTTTTTAATTAAATTAATTAGAAATTATGATAAATAGCGTTTAGATGGTAATAGCTGTCATTTTCAAAAAAAAATCAATCACTTCTCTACGTTTGCACGCATTTTTGAGACAAACGGCAAGTATATTAATGATTTGTTCTTAAAGGAAAAGCACGGGCATGATAATTATTTTAGGTGCAGGTGAGTCTCACGGCGCACTCAACACCACACCCCAGTACCTTTCTACACTGCTCAAGAATACTCCAAATTCAGTTATTGAATGCAACAAGTACTCAAGTATCCAATCAAACAGTAAGAAGAAGGTTCCATGCCGTAAATTTAAGGTCCAGATCTGCTAAAAATTGTCCATTGTTGACCAGAGTCCACAAAAGAAGAAGGCTAGAGTGGGTACATCAACATACAAATTGGAATGTTGAAGATTGAGATCATTGTTTATTCAGTGACGCGAGCAGAGTGTGTCTCCATAGCTCAGCTGGAAGAGTTAGAGTTCGGAGAAACAGAGGAGAACGTTATATTGAGAACAACATCACTTACCATCAAGCTTATGGAGGTGGTTCAATTACTGTTTGGGGAGGTATTTCTGCGACTCGTCGTACTGAATTGGTTATACTTGGAAATGCTACAATGAATAGTGTCAGGTACCGCAATGAGGTATTACAATCTGCAGTGTTGCCATTTGCTAATGAAATAGGCGATGGTTTTGTGTTTATTGACGATAACGCGCGTCCTCATAGAAAAAATATTCCTCAGCATTATTACATTCGGAATTTGATTTCCAGCATACCAAGACGTTGCCAGGAGGTCATAAGAGCTAGAGGAGGTTGCACGCATTATTAATCTTTAATTGTTTGATTCTTTTCTTTCCAGAACAAACTTTTCTGTAATACTAAAGTGAAGATTTTGTTATTTTCTATTAAAACATTTGAAATTTATTATTTAAGTTTTATTCTTTTAATTCTTCGCCCTAAAAGTGTTTCCCAGAACCATATACTATCAATTAAGCAAGAAAGTATTGCTCAAAAAATTGTAAATTGTTATTTATATATGTTCTTGTAAGTGTACCAATGCATGATCATGCAACAATACCGTACGATGACGATTAAGAGCCAGCACATCCGCTGCTAATTGCCTTGGCGGCTGTCCCATCATTCGTTTGCTGTGTATCTGCCCCTCAACGTTGCTCTGGTGTGCTTTTATGATTCACTCAACCACTACACTCCCTATCGCAGCCTTGGTTATCACCAAACCCGGCGGCAGGTCCAATAAATCTTTTTCAGAACCCTTTTTGCTATTGTTTGTTGCCTGGTATGCCCTGGTGCCCCTGTGCTCACACTAAAGTGATTTTGTTATGTATGGCCAGGGTTCTTAGGTTTTCCAGACAGTCCTAAGCTAGTTTCGAGGTTATCTGATTCTTAGGTTGTTTTTCCAGTGCCAGATATTTTACATAACCTATAACCAGGTTATGTAGATATTAGGCATACAGAGTGTTGTTAAACTAAGAAAACATGAAGTACCATCTCGAATTTTGAGAGTTTTTTCTGTATACAATCACAGATCGATGCTTCAATGTCTATTATAGCCAATGGAGTACGAGATTAATTTATTGACATTAAAGTAAAGGCCAATTATGCAAAAAAAGTTTTAAAACTTCAATATTAAATATTAAACCTTAAAAGTCTGTGTGCAAAGTTTGAAATTTGAGAATTTCTAAACTCTTCCAGAACTCTTCCTGAATCCAACACTGTCTTCACCCCCGTAGTTATACGGGTTTAGAGGGAAACGTCGCCGGCAGTCAACAGCGGTAGTAGTGGAGGCAGGCAGCCGCAGTAACAGCAGCAGCAGTAGCAGCAACCTATCTCTCGATCTCTTGAGCGTGTTTTAACGTCTATGTGTTGGTGCGTACGTGAGCGTATAGGTGCGGCGTGGTGGCGAAGCTTGCGACCGACGCCCCCGCTTATAACTTAATATTTCAACGCCGGCAGCGCGTGTGGATGATAGCAGGCAGACGAAGGCGAAGGCGGCAGCCAGCCAGCCAGCCGATCACTCCCCCCTCGGTCGGTCGGTCGGGCGCTCGGGCGTGATGGCAGGCAGGAAAACAGGCGACGGTTTTGAGGTTCTTCGACGCTGGTTAGGGTTCGTACGCCTCTTGGGTTCGACGGTGGGATGAGGCGGCGAGGCGATATCGTCAGCGCGATAGCGCACGAGACGCGGTCTCTCTGGCTGGCCGGATGACGTGCGATATCTGGAGGATGTACACTACCGTTCGGGGGAATTACGGACGTTAACTTTCAAATGTTAACTTTGTGTGAGAAAAATCTTACATTTTTAAGTTTTTCCTTTTTTATAAGGCTGATAAACGGGTCGATGGCCGCAGTGGTTAGGCGGCTGACTATCGTTGTGAGAGGACGATAGGTGCCGGAGTTCAATTCTTTGGAGGGCGGTGACATTTTTTCAGAGAGTTTAATCTCGGATCGACTTGCCATTCGCTGTTGGGAGCAAAGTGATTAACAGCGCGGCATCATAAAAGGCGATATGATGCTATCACAAAGCCGTTTGAACACAACTTACACACACCAAACTACACCGCAAGAGTTGCAGTAATAGCCAGACAAGTAATACAGCTTACGGAGTCACTGCAACTAAGCACCCACCACACATTAAAAAAATATATAATGTCAAAACCACGGAATCCAATTGTCCGCTTTTAGGGTGTAAACATAATACAACCCTTAGAAATTTACGTAAATATCACCTTAAATCGGAAATATTCAAAATGACTACTTTCTTTCTATTATTATTATTTTCACTTTCAGGGAATCACCACCACCTCTCCAATTAAAAAAACAATAAAATTGCTGCAAAATTCCATTTTCAATTGGACAATGAAAATTGCCTCCCTCTATATACAGGTTGTTAGTTGAATTTTAGCATTTAAAGACAAACAAAATTCATTCTAAACTATGATTTTTTTCCGAAGATTTAAAAGTGAACCTTTTTCCTCTTTCTAACTCAATCGAGAGACATGCTTTATAAGATAATAAGGAGCGCACTTGAAATTATTTCTAATTATACAATGTAATTCGAAAAACATATCAAAGTTGTGTTATTTTTAATGGAAGACCCTCTTATTTATTAAATTTATTAATTTTTCCTTCAATAAAACTTGAAATTAATTAATTGAACACAAATGGGAGAGAATAAAATCTATTGCGCTCTGTTTCCCATCAATTTCATAAATTTAAAATTGGAAACTTCCTATAATAGTCGTCAATGCTATAATACATAGCACCATCTATGATTCGTATGCCTAATACAACTATTGTTGCAATTTTCAATAATAGAAATCTTGCAGAGAGTGTGACACAATTACAGAAATCTATAATTGAACCGACAATTTTAATTCAGTATTTCATCGCTAGATCTTTATTTATTTCTAATATGTCAATTTTTGACAATTCTAAACTGAAATGTTACTCACAAAGATAAATAAAGAATGAAATCACGAACACCGTTTAAAAAAATTGCATTTCATGAAAGAAAATGGCCTATTTTCACTATAGATGTGGCGAAAGAATCACTTTACTCAACGATAGTTGCACAGCCGTCCGAAACGATAGCGAATTCGATCATGGCATTGTGGTATCAGCAGAACCCCTAGTCAATGATGTCTTATTCGAAATTAAAATCGATAGAAAGGTATTTCAAAGATGATAAGAATTCATAATATAAACAAAGAAATTATAATTTTATTTAGGTTAATTCATGGTCAGGTAGTCTTGTTATTGGAGTTACAGAATGTGATCCGATGCATTTAGAATTTCCAGCATGCGCTTCAAAACTACAAAATGGATCTTGGGTATGTTCATTCTACTGTATTTAAATGATTTAAATTCGAGTAAATGATTTATATGTATTAGATTATGGCTGGAAATTGCATTTTAAAAGATGGGATATTGTTAGTGGAACGTTACGGAATCGATTTAGATAAATTATCACAAGATGATAGAGTCGGACTTATGAGGACATCCGAAGGAGATCTGATGTTTTATATAAACGGTGATTCTCAAGGTGTAGCTGTCGAAGGAGTACCACCTATCTTATATGCAGTCGTCGATTTATATGGAAAATGCGTTCAAGTTACGATAACAAGCCCAACTGCAAGAGAACACAATAACGATGATTGCCTTAGCGGTAGCTCTGTGCTAGGTATTGATAATGATATTTTAAATGTTACTTTAGGTGGTGATTTAAGCGAATTAAGCCTGAGTAGTAGTAATAGTCTTGATATTCGGATGGATATGAACGTAAGGTATCATTTTAACGTTTTTACATTTTATTTGATAATATATTTATTACTGTTAAGTTTAAGTTTGCCTGAGGAGATACGCGTCCTGATAAATTACGATTTCATGAGAGATGTGGATCTTTAGTTAAGTTATCGAATGGACAGAGAACTGCCGAAAGGAGAAGACCACTTGACGAGTTTAATAATGGTGTGGTTATGACGCATAGGCCTTTACGTGACTCGGAGTTATTTGAAATACGTATTGATAGGCTTGTCGATAAATGGAGCGGAAGTATAGAGGTAAATCATACTGGGTAATATTGAAATATATACAGGGTGTTTCATAATATATACGCAGGACTTCAGGATGTGATAGCTTGTCCAAAAATTTGAAAAAAGTTTCTATCAACTTACCCTCCAAAATGCACCATTTTCGAGATACAGGGTGTTGAAATTTAATTAAAAAAATTCGTTTTTTGTTTTTCTCCCCAACTTCTACGCCACTGGAAAAAGTACGCTTTTGAGAACGCCCATTTGAACCGCCAATGTTTTCTACACAAAAAAGGTACTGTTGGTCATGAGCTCTAAAGTTGACCGTTTTGGAGAAAAATCAACTTTTATGTTGATAAACGTGGTCAATTTTTTGAAATAAAAAATTTTATTTTACTAAAACGTTAGAACAAGTAAGAAAAGCAAACGGAGATATTTGCAAAAAACGATTTTTTTAAATTAAATATCGACACCCTGTATCTCGAAAATGGAGCATTTTGGAAGGTAAGTTGATTAGAAACTTTTTTTTCAAATTTTTTGACAAGCTATCACATCCTAAAGTCCCGCGCATATATTGTGAAACATCCTGTATAATTAAAATGATTTTCCTGCAGATGGGCATTACTACGCACAATCCGAGTACATTGATGTTCCCAGCAACAATGACAAACATGAGGAGCGGCACCATAATGATGTCAGGATGTGGGATACTCACGAACGGAAAAGGTACCCGAAGAGAATACGGTGACTTCAATTTAGATGAATTAAGCGAAGGTGACAGAGTCGGTATGATGAGGAAGCCGGATGGAAACTTGCATTATTTTATCAACGGATTAGATCAAGGCATTGCTGCTACGCGAGTTCCAACTACAGTATGGGGCGTCATAGATCTCTACGGTATGACGATTAAAGTTTCAATTGTTGAAAGGGATGAAAGGGAAGAGCAGAACTTGATGACGCGTCGGAACGCACGTGATCAACAAGTTTCTCTACCGGACCCCCACCCTCTACCAGATTACTACGATCGTTTGACTTTCCATCACAATTGCGGAACTCACGCTGAAGTCATCAATAATGGCAGAACCGCTCATAGACCGAACGCGATAGATGATTTTAATAACGGTGTAGTCTTGACAGCACGTCCACTAAAACCAGGGGAAATGTTCGAGGTTCGTTTGGATAGGATAGTTTCAAAATGGGCGGGATCTATAGAAATAGGTGTAACCACCCATAGCCCGACAGATTTAGAATTTCCCTTCACCATGACTAACGTCAGATCCGGTACGTGGATGATGACGGGTAGTGGGATTATGCATAATGGAACTACGGTTTTGGAACAATATGGGGTGAATTTGGATAGATTGCAGGTCAGCGATAGAGTAGGATTGGTGAGGAAAGAAAATGGTAATTTGCATTTCTTTGTGAATGGGATCGATCAAGGAATTGCTGCCAGTAACGTTGCTGAAAGGGTATATGGAGTTATTGGTAAGATTATGCAGCGGATTAATTTAAAAGAATTATTTTATTTCTGAAAATTTTTCTAGATTTGTATGGACAAGCTGTTGCAGCAACTATCGTAGATACTATGGATTACGAGTCTCGGATACCATTAATTCTAGTATGTCTAATACGACTTTGTACAGGTATGTATTAATTTTATAATTTTAATAATTTGTATTATTTAAATTCATATATACAGGGTGTAGCACCTAAAATGCCTCGGACCGTAGCTCCTCTATCATACACCATATCATTGGATAACCGAAATTCCATTTGTAAAAAAAGGAAACACATTTCATAACAAAATTAAAAACAAAAAACAAGTTGTTAGATCAATTTGTTGAAAAACATCATTTTTCAAAATCAATTCTGTCATGATAAAACAATAGAAGTGCAATTGTCAAAGCAAACGAAAAAAATAACAATAAAGTGACAGAAGCATTATTGTTATCTGATAATCGTTGCAAAAATACCTCGAACTCAACAAGAAATGGTGGACATGGTGTTTATTCTTGAAGAATGTTTTAAAAATTGTTTGTTGGGATCACGAGTGTACACTAAGAGATATCCTCTCAGAACGTGTCTAAATGCACGTGCGTTTAAAAAAGTGTTGGATAGATTTATGACTACTGGCACTGTTCAACAAGCAAAGAGAGTGATAACGAGGCCAGTTTTGACCGTAGAAAACGAATTGCAAATTTTGGAGGCTGCTGTTGAAAATACTCATATCAGTATTCATGAAATTAGTAGGAACACTGATATTTCAATGCGTTGTGTGCATCGTACTCTTCAGAAGTACAAGTTCTGTCCTTTAAAATCCAATTGCACCAAAAATTATAACCTCAAGATTTCGAAATCAAGCAGAATTTCTGCAATTGGGCAATCAACAATATCGATCAAGATGAATCCTACCTTGACTGGAAAATTACGTTTTTCGACAAATTGACCAAACAACTTGTGTTTCTTGCATTTTCGCAACGTTTATCAGATAACAATAATGATCTTGCTTTTAATTTTGAAAATTGACGTTTTTCAACAAATTGATTCAACAACTTCTTTTTTCTTTTTAATTTTGTTATGAAATGTTTTTTTTTCACAAATCGAAAACTTGGAATTTCGGTTATCAAACGATGTAATTTTTTTATATGGTTTCCATTTAATATTTTAGAATAAAATGACAATTTGCAAAGCTCAATCAAAAATTATCTTCTTTCAATATATCACTTAAAAAAAATTATGGGTAGATAGAAGAGGTCTTAGTATATCCCCAAATTCGAAACCGAAATGCCGGTACAATTTAGTCGCTGTCAAAAAAAATTTCGAAGTACGGTCTAATTGCGAAGAAAAACTGTTGTAGCAGCGAAACCGCTAAAGTTTAAGGTATGACGTTATATAAGAAAGAATAAGTACTCTTCGAGGGCTTTCTGAATCTGCCACAAAATATATATAGTTCCATAAAAAAAAAAAAAACATAGTTTTGACACGCCACTGGAATACCGCACACCACTGATGACCAAAAATATTTTAGAGACATGGTGATTGTAATTATGGGCAATTTTGCTCCTAGACTTTTTTCGATATAAAGTATGATAAAGGAACTACGGTCCGAGGCATCTTAGGTGCTACGCTCTATATAATAACCTATTACAAGAGATACGGAAATACCCTTGGTGTTATCTATTTTGCAAAACTTTTCCAATTTCTTGCATGCAAAAAAAAATTTTGAACGTTAAAGAACAACAAACAAATAATATAGTAGAGTACTTAGCGGGATTTAGTTTTAAGCTGTGACACATATCAGGCTCAAAGACCCATTCTGCCTCCCGTAGATTCAGCAAAGGTACATCAAATAAAATTTGAGTATCATCAGCATATGTGTACAGAAGAGTGGGTGGGTGAAGGGGGAGGGCAGTGCCGGGTGGGTGAGGTGGAGGAGATGGGTGGGTTGGTGGAGGTCGGACCGCGCTGGACCACCTCCAGAGACAGAGTGTGGGTGGGTGGAGGGGGACGGCAGTGTCGGGTGGATGAGGTGGGTGTGGAGAAGACGGGTCTCAAAGTTGTACACTCCACGCGAAAATTCACCTAAAAAAGACCGAAATATTTCAAAATCGCCAAAAGAATCATGGTCTAATGTGACAAAGGTGCTGCTATAATCCAAACTAACTAGAAAACCAACATTGCCTCTATCAACAATGTTCATTATGTCGTCGGTAATATCCAATAAAGCTGTAGCATAACTGTAAGGCAACCTACAATTAAATTGAAAATTTGGTGAAAGATCAAACCCATTGAGATGCTGACGCAACTGCTTATCAGCTATTTTCTCTAGCGCTTTTGATAGAACAGGTAAGATGCTTATAGACCGCAAATCATTCAATTGTCGTAGTTGAGCGATCTTAGGCAGAGGGATAATGACGGATTTCTTCCAAGAGTTTGTTGTGTTACGTTTCGGGAGGTCGGTACTTTGGTTGAGCCACCATTTGCCGTTGGAGCATAATTAACAGTGCAACATTACATACACTCTGAAGTATATAGCAAATGAAGCAGCGGTAGTGGTAGTCTGACAAGAAATACAGCTTAGGAAGGCGCTGCAACTGCGTGCGCTACAGATAAAAAAAGCTGTCGCACATAGGAGGGGAGGGGGTCGACAATAGGTTCTTGTTTATTACAGACGATATTAACGTGGTATTATGCGCAAATAACGCGCATTTCACAAGTGATAAATAGTTCATTAAATCGTTTATGTAAATGATAAATAAATAAGGTCCTAAAACGGAGCCCTGCGGTACACCACAGCCATCCATCAATATGATACATACTTCATTAGTAATATTGAGTCATTGATTGTGATTGGACAAGTAAGATTGTATTAATTCATTAACGATATAACTTGTCCAGGAGACCTGCAAGTTTCACACAATCGAAGGCCTTAAGTAGTAAACACAAACAAAAAAAAAAATAGAATCTTTCAATCCGTTCAATACGATTCCTTTTTCAAGTGACCTGAGGTTTCATCATGTTCACGGTAAAAACGCCCGGATAGTCAACAACGGTTTAACAGCAATCCGACCGCGCCCTCTGGCGGAATTCAACGACGGCATAGTATTCTCAAGCCGGCCATTGAGAGACGGCGAATTATTCGAAGTAACCTTAGATAGTATGGTCGACCGTTGGTCTGGAAGTATCGAATTAGGAGTAACGGCCGTCCGCCCTGACGATATCGATTTACCGAGTACAGCCACCGATCTATCCCGCGATACTTGGATGTTAAGCGGCTCTTCCATAATGGAAAACGGTACAACTATCAAGAGTAATTATCTATTGGATCTAGATACTCTTACGGCTGGAATTAGAGTGGGGGTAATGAGAACTGCCGATAAAAACTTAGAATTTTTTAAAGACGGAGTTGCTCAAGGCATGGCTTGTATAATCACTAATCCGAATATTTACGCTGTAGTTGATTTGTACGGGCAATGCGCGCAGGTTAGTATCCCTTGCGCATCGCCGATAGCACCACTTTCAGCCGCTCACATTGATATTTGTCCGAGATCGGATACGTCACAATCCTTGCAGGCCCCGAGTGTAGTACAACATGCTGTAGAAACGGATTTGCATCGGTAATTTCGTATCATCTCGTGTTAGAATAAATTTTAATTTATATATTTTTTTAGATTCATGGAAACGCATGCTAAGGGCCTGACTTTAACTGAAGGAGGTCGTGTAGCTATTAGGGCTAGGGATATACAACATTGTATAGCTTATAGTGCCACTCCACTTGCTCAAGATGAAATCTTCGAAATAGCTATAGTTTCACTTGTTAGTCACATCGCAGGCTCTGTCACCATTGGAGTTACACCTTCTGTACCTAATGCGCCGTCAAATTTTCTTCCTGTTGAATGCTGTTACCTGACAGGTAATTTTTTTTCGCTCGCATCAGCTTCCTTATTTCAAATGAAAATAGTTTTACTAATTTTTGGATCATATTATGTGTAATTTCATATTTTAGGCAACGAATTGCATTGGAAGAGTAAACTT
The DNA here is from genome assembly GCA_023690525.1 of Holotrichia oblita. NCBI lineage: Eukaryota > Metazoa > Arthropoda > Insecta > Coleoptera > Scarabaeidae > Holotrichia > Holotrichia oblita. The sequence continues at coordinate 22,015,738 of CM043017.1, forward strand.
ATCCAACTTTTCGCGCCAAATTTAAACTGGTTAAGAATTGGTGATAGAATTGGCTTCCTTTTAACCCACGAAGGCTCTCTAAAAGTATTCATAAACGGCGAAGAAATCGGTCTGAATTTCCCCCAACTTCCCGAAACACTTTACGTCGTAGTCGAATTAGGGGGATCTTGCTCAAGCGTTCACGTCACTAGTCGCAAAGTTCCTACGTCACCGTTAACTAACGCCCCACTTCAAGATAGTTTAGAGATCGTTTTAGAGACTGAGACTTCTTCGGAAGTCCCCATTGCTAGCGAAGAGCACATTTCACTCGAGAACACCGCAAGTATAGCTTCGAATAACATTAAGTACGAATTCCACGAGAATCATGGACGAAACATCGAGATAACCGGTGATAAAATGATAGCGAAACGTGTAGCATCGTATAATCAAGGTTTGGTGATCGTTCAACCGGCGTTGCAATTGAATCAATTGATGCAGATCGTCGTGGATCATCTCGATAGTCGTTGGCAGTCTTCTTTGATGTGCGGTATCGTTTGCGGTGTACCGGAAAGGTTGAATTTACCCGGAACAGCTTTGGCTTTTAAGGGATGCAGCTGTATTATAGCTAATGATTGGGTATCTATAAATGGAGTTAAGGTATTTTGATTTGTGTATTATACATATTTGTATTTTATATTTTAAATTTTTGTGTCAATTTAGAGCCGTTCAAATTATGGAATAAAGCTAAATAGTTTAAACATCGGATCTAAAGTCGCGCTAATGTTGACAGAGAATGGTATTCAAATGTTCGTCGATGGAAATGGCGACGAAATATTACCGTGGTCACCTAATGCTAATCAACCTTGTTATGTAGTATTCGATTTGTATGGGCAATGCCAGCAGGTATCTCGCTTATCGTTTTTGTGTATAATAAAGAAGATTATAATAAAGATAATTCTATTTCAGTTGAAGATTATCAATGAAATCGAAGACGAAACATCGACAATCTCCTCAACTCAAGATTGCGAGAAGGCTGATCTCGAAAGTTGCGAGAAAGAACGTTCTATACCTAGTTTGTCGCTGCAATTGCCGACTACGAGTTACAGCAGTATTACCAACTATAGTGTTCCAAAGATTAGTCCCTTGACGCCTTCGAGATCGATTCCGTGTCCTTATCAGGATGCATGTGAAAAATTTAAGAAATCTTTATTTTTACCAGGTATTATAATGTAGAGGAAATTAAATCGGTTGATATTTAAAAAAATATTTATATTTAGATGACTTTTTCACCGCCGATGATGCAATTTGTTACTGCAGCAGCTGTTTTAAGATAAAACGGCACGATACTGAGACGTACAAAGATGAGTTCATACAAGGCAAACCCGAAACGAGCTTTGGCAAATATATTTTGTTGAATACGTTTTTCATTGCAGGTTGGGTGAAGTTTTCGCTACGGAATTTCTCAAATTTACAGACTGATAAGTGGCATGTTGCTTATTACGGAACAAAATTGTCTACTATTCGTTGTATTCTGGATAGAGGACAGCCTCTTACAAAAAGTAGGTACTCATTATTTTTTGTAAATATTTTTTAGGAAAAACAATTGCAGGAACGTTACTTGAATTGATAAAATTACTTTTACTTATACAGGGTGTTCCATTTTCACTGAACAAAATACAACTTTGTTATTTGAAATACAATGGTACATGTTTTTCAATGCAGTCGATTCTATGTATTATTTGCAAATGTTTTGTACTAGGGTTTCCTATCACTAAATTCAACTGTTTCGAAGATATTTACAATTTTCCTTAATATTTTCCTATTGCACCATCTTAAAGAAAAATTAATATTGTAAAGTCCTTTGAAGCGTAAGTTACCAAACTTCTGCAAAAGAAAGTAAAGGGTCACAGATACGGAGAACTGTCATAACTTTGAACAAAATTTATATATTTATAGAGTATGCAGAAATTAGCAACCAATTCAGATATCTTCAAAGTTTTTTTTTTTTTTTCAAATGGCACATAGTAGTTTTTATTGCAGCACTTAATTCAGCAAGAAATTCTTCATCGATTCGTATTAAGGTCTCATACATGTCAGTCATGTCAGTCCACATATTACAGTTACATAGTGTTAAAATAAAATTGCAAAAAACGATGTACTAAATCATAATGATCTGGGACAGTAAAACTGACATAACTTGATTATTTTAATTTTTTTAATAGTGTGAATGCGACTTCATTTGACAAATGTTTGTCATAAGTCAAAATTGTCTAAAAAGAACAACGAGCAGTATTAAATAGACAAGGTTTAATAAAAAAATATGCTTGTTTTTTATTAATAATTTTATTAACTGATGTAATTATAATAAATATTAATATTTAATTGCCCCATCATTTGCCTCTATAATGGCATGCAACCTCGTTGGCATCGAATGAATTAAATTTTGTATATAATCCTGCTCATTAAATAATCGTTCCCATGTATTTTCAATGGTCTCCCACAGCTCTCCTTTATTCCTAAATCTTACTCTGTTTCGTTGCATAGGTTTCACCATCCAATCCCAGACGTACTCTATTGGATTTACATTTGCCCCTTTAATCACCCAAGAAATTACGTTAATGTTGTTATTTTGTAACCAATTTGCAATTGCTTATGCTGTATGGATCAGATTGTTATCGTGTTGAAAGATAAAGTTATGTTCAGGAGATAACTGCTGAACAGATGGTAGCATAATATTTTCAATATGTTCTTATAGCTTATGGCAGTAAAGCGTTCTTCAATTCTCCAACACACCCCTGCTCCTCTCCAAGAAATCCATGCCTAAAAGCTACTGAAAAGCGTTCCGATTTGTCATTGAAATTAACATACCTTTCATTAAATTTGGATTTTGGAGGTCGATAACGAATTTTGCCGTTATTGCTAGATTGAAGTTTTTTTCGTCAGTAAAAATTACATTCTGCCAAAATTCTAAGCCATAATTAATGTGATTTAATGCAAATAATAATCTAGATAGATCGTTTTCTTGATTCTACGGCATGCTGTCGACATCGAAGCAGGAAAATTCGTGTTGATTACAGCATTTCGAGCTGTATCAAAAGGATTGCCTCTCAAATACTGTATTAAAGTATAATCTTCCTCAACTGTAGTTTTTAAACGTCTTTCGGTACCTACTTTTCTTCGATTTAATAGTTCCTTCATTCTGCCAGCTCGTTTTAACACAAATAACACGGTATTTTTATTTAAACGCATTTCTTTTGCAATTTGTCTTATAAAGCGACCTTTTTCTATTAAATTACGTTCTTAATTTATAACACACAACTTTGATGTTTTAAATAAAGTTAACAGCGTCTAAGTGACATTTTACCATGGAAAATACATACCTATTGTCCTAGATCATTATGAAATCACTAATTCACCCACAAGCACCTTATTTCTTGGCAACAATCTATAACTTTCTGTTCTAATTAGTTGCTGTAAATTGTCAACAGAAACTGAATAAACCAATTGTTTCAAATACCCCTAAAAGAAATAGTTCAATGGGTTTAAATTTAGTGAGTGGGGGCCACTCTTTGATGGGACCACCCCCTCAAATCCATTAGTCTGGATAAGTTTGATATAAATAGTCAAACGAAAATGCTGACTGGAAGAACTGGAGCGCCATCCGGATTACAAAAACATTCAAGTGTTTATAAAAACTAAATACGTATCCGCAATCGAAATTTGCAATTAGGAACATCTCATGTCGTAATCGTATCTTGTGATATGACACATTCGGTTCGTGTTTTTCCAAAAAGGTAGCTGGAGACAACTTCACGATAATCTATCCCTCTTTGTTTTAATGATCATTTCTGTCTATTCTTCTTACAGCAGTAAAAGCATAAAGGTGCGTCTTATCAGCTTTGCAAAGTTCAACTCCACTAATTTTTCATATATCGGTTTAACAAAAGTTTTGTTATTTGATGAGCCAAGCATTTCAATACATACAATAACATAATCTATGAAATTGAAAACGAAATTTCGTTTTGAATAAGTCAGGAAATAATCATGAATCCACAACGAAAAGAAGGTGCTGTGCTATATTTTTCCCTCAAATAAGTTGATTAATTTTCAATTCCATCAAATTTTAGTGAAATCAAAACAGTGTTATAGTCATAATCTTTGACATTTACGCAAGAAATTGCTTTTGTTATTTTAATTCAATTTGGCCTTAAACGAGTTTGGCACGTTCTTCTCTAAAGCAATTAAAATATTTTTATTAACATTTTCAGATCAAATGCAATACTCAAATCTAATTGGTCAACGCGCAGATGACGTTCAAGTAGTATTCAGCCCATCCTTAGAACACTGCAGCATCGAACACTTTAAATTAGATAACGGCAAGATAGTATGGGCGGCATTCCAGATATTAGTGAAGCCGGGAGCTTATTCCTTATCGAGGGATATACCAGAATGGAGTACAAAAGAAACAGGAGCACTTACATTGCAAGCACTTCTCTTGAAGATACATTAGATATAATCGAGAATATATAACTCATTTTCGAAAAGTCACATCAGAAAAAAAAAACAAGTATTAGTACTGCAGTAACTGCTTCTCCTCAAAACAGTGTAATATCACTAAGAAATAGCAATCTTATATATTTTTACGTAATAATGTGTCATCATAATCAGAACTGATTTTTTTTTATTATATTTATGTTTGAATTTTTTTACTGTGATATTTTATTTTGTTCTTGATTAGTAATTTTTTATTTAATTTTGTATTGGACGTACTCTTTCCTTTCGTTATTTAGTTTTGTACATTCGCAATCGGTTGAAATATTGGTACTCATATCATACTTAAGACAAATATACTTTTTAAATAAACAATTTTGCATGCACGAAATGTTTACATTATTAAATTATACTATTTATGGTGATGAAATAGAAGTTTTCTCGTTATTTTAATATCTAAAAAGGAAATAAATGTTCTATCTAAATTTCGTATTTTTTTATAGTAGCGAAAACAATTTCTGACAAACATTAATAAAGAGCAAACCTTTACGAAATCACAGCAAAAACCTAATTTAATAGAACTAAGAAAATGTGTAAGTAATGCAGGCAAAATTCAACGATAATTTGGTTATCTAAAAAAAATACTAATCTATATCATATTACTCAAAATAACGTCTCAGCACAAAAGCAGAAACTTCGATATACATACTTTTAAGGTAAGTGTTTGATAAGCATTATACTGATTTTTTAACAATTAACCTATTACCATTTACCATTTTATTAATTAAAATTTACCCCCAATCCCCTCCCCTCTCCCCCTCCCCATAAAGTCGTAAGTATTGTAGTTTTTTTTAATCCTCGCTCAAATTTTTCGATCAAAAATTACAGAATTTCCCGAAATATTTAATATTGAAAATAAGGAAATAAAAAGAAAAAGAAATTTGGTATTTATAAATGATAGACAAATATTTTTTTATAAAAAAAAAATCGGAAAAAAATTATGGAAAATACAGTCTTTCTGATAGACAATTATGGATAAACTGCACTGTTGGAAAAAAGTGACGAGCACACCCTATATAATCTAAACGCGCATACGCTACATATTTCTCCGAGTGATAAAGAGGTAATATAATAGTTATCGCATTTGTGATTCCCATTTAATAATTATATTGGAGTATTACTTTCGTACCTAGATATTTTTACTTTTAATTTCTTTACAAATAGACTAAGTACACACATCAACATAATCTAAGGATATATCTTATTTACTTAAAAAAGTAATTTAGTGCATCTTTTTACCCATTTTTGTCTTGAAAGTTAAATGTAAAATAAGCTATGAGTGACATTAACTTAAATTAATATTTAACACAATTTTAATAATAATTTATTAATTAGAAATTCTACAAAATGGAACTAAACAACAATTCAAAATTAATCTTCTATTGAATTAACAAAATTGAAGATTAAGGAATTAATAAAGAGTGGGACCTCCTCTGGAGTTTAAAACCGCCCTACATCTTCTTGGCATAGACAGAATAAGATTGTCCAGGTCTTCTTCTGGAAGAAGATTCCACTGTTGTAAAAGAAGTTCTTGCAGTTGCCGTCGATTTTGTATAGCGTCCATATGTGGCAGGCATCTTCTCTGAAGCATATCTCATGCATGCTCAATGGGGTTGAGGTCTGGGGATTGAGCTAGCCATGGCAAAACCTCAATTCTTGCTTCATTGAGCCAATCGGTAACAACTCTTGCCACATGTGGTGATGCATTGTCATGCATAAGGGTTAAATTTCGGCTCAACGCTTCTGCAAATGGCTGAACAACAGGTTCAAGAATATTCTGGATATATTGATCAGCATTTAAGAATTGATCTAGAAAAACGAGATCAGTTTTCCTACCCAGCATAATTCCCGCCCACATCATTACAGTACCACCTCGGTAGCTGTGCACTTCTTGGGCATGCTGCATTGCCAAGCTGACGCCAGACCCTTAATGTGGTCTTAATCCGAATCGCGACTCGTCAGAAAAAAGTATAGTCGACCATTGTTCTCGAGTCAAGTTTAAGTGTTCTCGAGTCCAGTTTACTCGATGTCATCGATTTCCCTGGATAATGGTGGAACCGTAACGGGGCGTCTGGAGTGAAGATTGACTTCTCTTAAACGACGCCTGATGGTTTGGCTGTGGACTGTCACGTTATGCACTGCCTGGAGACGCGATTTTAACTCAGTAGCAGTTAGTGAACTCTGTCGGTGAGCCTGAAGAATGATGTACAGGTCCTGATGAATAGCAGTGGTGGCGCATCTTCTTCCAAAATGTTGTTCCCTTGAATTACCTGTATCTCTGTAACGTCGCCATAGTCGGCTAATTACACTCTGTGTTGTACCTAGCCGCTCCGCTACGTCAACTTGTCTTACTCCAACTTCCAGCATTCCAACTGCCCTATTAATTTCGTCAGGATGCAAATGACGACGTCTATTTTGTTCATTCATGTTTGCTTTTAACGCAATTTATGCTTACACTTATCAATGGGTACTAATTTTTGTGAAACAACGCAGAAATGGTGGGAGAAGTAACAGACTAAAGTTAAAATTCAAAACATTTTAAGATTTATCATTAACTGCATTTGTTTAATGGATACTTTTGACAGATAGTTGTTTAAAAGTTACCTAGCATCCAAACTAAACAACAAAAGACAATATTAACGGAAGTAAAATCAAGCAAATAAAATAAAAATTGATATCCTTAGATTATGTTGATGTGTTTATATTCCATTGTAGACGTAACTGTGAATACAAATACTCTCCCAGACATACAGTCGTGGCCAGATAAATGTAGTACAACCTTAAATTTTATATATGTCAAAAATTCGAAATTTTATTTTTGTAAGACGAACTTTGGCTTAAGCTGCTTGTCATAAAAATCAAATGTCAGATCATACCGGAACACAAACTTACACCATACATTTTTTTAAAAACACGCTTGTACTACATTTATCTGGCCTCGACTGTACATATAATTTTAATTTCTTAACAGTTTGTATAACTTAAAAAAAGGCAATACTTACTCTTATATTATATGGAGAGTTTTATGGAACAAGAAATTGTAATAGATTCAGTTATTGATTAATACTTAAATTTTAATCGATAGCAATTCATATTTGAATCCATCACAACTTTTTGTTGAATCAATGACATATGTATACAGGGTCGCTGGTATGTATGGAAACGGTCGATTATTGGGGAAAATATACGAGATACCGGAAAAAAGTTAAATACAAAAGTTTTAGGGTTTTTAAATGTTTATTAGCTAAGAATAATTTTAAGTATACAAGGTCGGTGGTAAAGTCGTGGCACGTCAAAGTGACTTTTTTTTTAAACGGAACCACCTGTATATTATTAGATAATTCAATTCTTTCTTTAATTTTAAGTAAAAATTGTAATGCACATAATGTACCTAAATCCAACCGTTTCCGAGTAATCGATCTTTAAAAGTATTACTTATAAGGGTCACTGATATGTATGGAAACGGTCGATTATTGGGTAAAATATACAAGATACGGGTCGATGGCCGCAGTGGTTAGGCGGGTGACTATCGTTGTGGGAGGACGATAGGTGCCGGGGTTCAATTCTCTGGAGGGACGGTGATATTTTTTCAGATAGTTTAATCCCGGATCGACTTGCCATTCGCTATTGGGAGCAGAGTGATTAACAGCGCGGCATCATAAAAGGCGATATGATGCTGTCACAAAGCCATTGAACACAACTTACACATACAAACTACACCGCGAGAGTTGTAGTGGTAGCCAGACAAGCGATACAGCTTACGGAGTCACTGTAACTAAGCACCCACCACATTAAAAAAAATACCGGAAAAAGTTAAATACTCAAGTTTTAGGATTTTTAAATGCTTATTAGCTAAGAATAATTTTATGTATACAGGGTCGGTGGTAAAGTCGTGGCACGTCAAAGTTACATTTTTTAACGAAACCACCTGTATATTATTAGATAATTCAATTGTCTTCAATTTTAAGTAAAAATTGTAATACACATAATGCACCTAAATCCAACCGTTTCCGAGTTATCGAGTTTTGAAAATATTACTTAAATAAAATCTAGGTATAGCTTGCATTTGAAAAAAATATGTAATTGTAAAATTTAGGTTTACAGTCCTATTTTATAAGGTGCTATGACATTTTTAAGGTACGTCTTAGTCTACTTAGGTACCTAGATTTTATTTAAGTAATATTTTCAAAGATCGATAATGAAATGATATTTTCGACGAATTCTTCTTGTTAACGCTGTTTCTACTCTTGCAACTAGGTAGAACACAAGAAACCATTATGTCTTGTAGTAGTTTGCTATATCATACAACTGTAAGAACTGAAATAATCAAATAATACAACCATACATGACATATACACTAGAATCTACGTATTTGACGTAAAGTGGTGTACCAATATGGCCGACCTGCGCCGTTTTAGCCACGTGATACCGTCTCCCTACTTATTCTATCTCAATGGATAGCACTGTGGTAAAGTAACTCTACCACTTGCCTTCCCCCACCACGATTCCTACTTTACTCTACCGGCACTATACCAATGAAAACAGTGTTGTGTTAGGAAAGTGTAACAAGAGAGTGCACTTAGCTATTGGCGCCAAAATAATCTTATAACCTTGGGAAATACTATGTGTAATGTATTGACAAGAGTTCAATAAACCCACGCTGTCAATACAATCGATTGAACACATTAATTTATCCGAGTTTTATGCGGCTTTTTGGTTCATTTTAGCTGTGTGACATTTATCTATATATGATTTTAAACGACACACATATCAAATACCTATATTTAAAATTGAAGTACATTTAAAATCATTGTGTTGGTTGCATTTTTTTAGTGTTGGTAGTTCATAATTTCGTACACGTTATGTTTTACACAGAAACTGAACGAAGTATTTCTTTTTTTACTTCTGACATTCACTGTGTTTATACTTTCACATATTTAAAGTTTTAATTGCATTAAATTCTAATATTTCCAAACTTTCTCGGTTTAGTGACTTTGCAAATTGCGTGTTGGCTAAACTAATTCTGCAAAATTTTCATTATAAATATTAGCCAATCAAAATTTGGTGTTCAACTTTCGGTGTTCCCAATCAGATCGCTCTATCGAGGTCATAAGAATTATTTTACGCATTCATTCATAATAGTTCTAGTGCACCCTCTTTGTAACTCTACTCTTTGCTGTTAGTCGATCATAGTAAAATTCAAAGTCGTAGAAATATTTACCGTGTTCATATATCTTCTGTACTCTACCAGTACCATACTATGTATTTGCAATTTGCATGAAAACAGGAACTCTACCAAGGTAGGTAGAGTCGAATTAGTTCGACTAAAGCGCCCTTGTGTTCAGCCCCATACCACCCCATACCATCGCGTATGTCCTCCTCAAAGCAACTTGGAGCTGTTTAGCCACTAGGGGAGAAAGCGTACTCACTCTGTAAACTGTACGGCGGCGTTTGCTAAGAGAGGGAAGTGTGAGCATTGCCGTATACAGCGCCAGTGCATCGAGGCAAGACATCGGTTAAATGCCGAGTAGAGACACATTTTGTTTTACGACGAATCCAGATTCGAATTGAGCATCAGTGATGCATGAATTGTAGTTCTCAAACAATAATACTCTTCATTTTTCTAAGATTGCCATTGGAATTTCAAACTGACTTCCAGCTTTTAAAACTCCATTGTGCTACTCCCTGTCTGTATTGTTACCTCATCTGATTCTGGTAACCGCCCATCTTTTATATTTTGGTGCAATTTTATGCAAACTTTAATGTTTGCGAAAACAAATTTTGTGCGAATATTTCGCGTGCATATGCGAATTTTTCAAATTTTGCTGTAAATTTTCGAGCATATACCTAACAGAATGCATTTCCCGAATATCTTTCATTAAACCGTCCAAAGTTTCTTTATGCACATTAAACTATTCTTAATAACTGAAATTCATAATCAGTTCTGGAACAACAAACCTTCCTAATGTTAATCGAATAATTTGTAACTGGAGCTGAAACAAGCTGAAGTGTCATTTAAATTTGCGGTGACCAAAATCCTAATACAACTTATATATAGGCAGTATTATATTTATTTACAATAAAATACGTATAACAGATCATTATCATTTTACGGTTTACAATATGTGTATCAGATGCATTACATAAAATATGTATCAAAGAAGAAAAAAAAAATTAAAAGTAGTAATTATATAAAATTTTATCCCCAAACTCGGACATTTTGGTCCCAGCTACTCGTAGCCATGGCAATTCCACTACTAGCAACCGACAACGATGTAATTCTATTTTCATGACCCCCTAAGACACCTAGAACGTTTAAAATTGAATAAACACCGTAATAAAATATGAAAATCAATCATTACCGGTGTGTTGAGACTTTAATGTGTCCCAGATATGAATGTTATTATCGTCTGATCCGCAGAACAACAATCTACCACTCACGGAGAGTCCACATGATGTAAAACCGCTATTTTGATTCGGTGGTGTATATAGAGCTATTTGTTGGTCACTCCGTATATCGAATAAACGAGCTGTTTTATCTTCAGAACCAGTTACAAACGCTTGTCCACTAGGATGAAACTACGAAGTAAAAATTAATTAATAATAAAAAAAGGAGGAAAGAGATAAAAATAATCTTTTACACAAACTGAATTAACATCCCCTTCATGTCCAAAAAACGTTTGTTTAGGCTTCTGCTCTCGAATATCCCATAAACGACAGGTTTTATCAACACTTCCAGTAACGTAAGTATTCCCATCAGGAGATAAACTAACCGATACTACATCTCCGTTATGGGCGTTAAAATCAGTCGTTTTCCTGCCGGATTCTAAATCCCACATACAGCTAAAATTAAATTCCAATCGTTATTTCTTTATCAAGCCGCAATTTTATGATGAAACAAATACATTTTCATATCCCCAGATCCGGTAAGTACCGTTTTGTCATCTAGAAATCTGCAACAGCTCAGGAAACCGTCGTAACCGGCTAATTCTCTCACCATTTTAGCCACTCCGTTAGCATCTCTGTTGTTTACGTCGTAAACGGTGCACATATTATCCATACCACCACAAGCTTTAAGAAATTTTGGTGAAATGAGTAATCTTTAAAGGAACAAATCGAATAAAAATGACAGATATAAAGAAATGACAGTTAAAGTAACTTTTTGCATTTCTCTAAAACTGTCATAAAATCTTACCAACAAAATTCCCACTAGTGGAATAAGCGACACTCATTACCCAGGCTGATCTTAACGGGATAATTTGTATTTTATTTCCGGTATAGGTGTCCCAAATGATGAGTTTACCATCTAAGGAACCTGTCACGCAATGTCTGTTATCGCCGCTATAATGTACAGCGTTTACCTTATTTATGTGGCCTTTCATAATCTTTCGACTGCTAATTTTAGGTTTAGGTATATCTGTGGCACTTCCACAAGCACTTTCTAAAGTTACATCTGCAACTTTCTTGTGTTCTTCCTATAAATTTATTTTATTAGATAAGGATATAATTGCGAAAGTAAAATTTACAGTTAATTTCTTGTAAATTTCTTCTAGTTCCTTTCTGAGTTCTGCTACTTCGGGATCTACTTTCGGTGGCATATTTAACACAGTTTAGGACAAACGAAACTAAACGTATTCACCAACACTGTCAACTTTGAATGATGTTAGGTATTTCATACGCTGATTATCTAGGATAATATTATTATACTAATTGCATTTGTTGTACGAACCCATAAAAAGTTTTAGTATTGATTTTATATCGTTTGTATAATACGTTATTTTTAGTATTTTATCGTATTATACCGCTACGTAGATTCTTATTTTCAGGATTATGCTATAGATAAACATGCATAATATGCGTTATTTGTTGTAAAACAACAGAATATTACCGACAGCAACTATGAAATATGCAGGAATACTAACACCGTTATAGATTAAAGGAACAGGAAGTTCAATCCAATTAAACTTTTGCTATAATCTTGTTGTTATCGCTACTTATAAAAATATTAATACTAATGCCTTTCAAAATAATCTACGAGATTTTTTACAATGGAACAAATAAAATGCCAACATTTTTTATTTCAAAAATTTTCTGATTTTATTCTTTATTTTTTCTTGAGATTATTTGTAAACTACAGGTAACAGTTGCTTTCAAATTATCGTACATAATATGTTTGTATGACAATTGATGCTGTTACATATCGTACATAAATGAAGTTTTCTGGATCTGACGTCATGTCATATTGGTCGCAACGTGCTACTTGCAAAGTTGCCACGATTTACTCTATAGAATTAAAATTTTATTAAAAGAATATCCGACTCATTGATTTGAGAAAGATAGAACTAGATAGCATACGCACATTCTTTCACGTACAGAAATTGGGTACCGATATGGGGAACTGCATGCTGGGAAAATGCAAATATTTGGATAGGCAATACGTCAATAAGCTGGAGTATAGGTTGCCTATCTACCAGACAAATCATAACATTGGCCGTGTTCAGTTAGCGCACATTGGTAAGTCGCACCGGTCACCAATAGTGAAGTACCGCACTGAATATCTACATGCCAATGATACAATACCTACAATTTAGATATTCAGTTCACTACTTCACTACGAATAGTGAAGTAGTGAACTGAAACAGAAGCAATTCTTCTGCGCGAATGCGAAAGTGCATTGAGGCTGGTGGCCGCCAATTTGATGCTGCGCATTCGCGCATTGGCAATCCCTAGAATCCACTGTGGTGCCACCGTCATATTTTGTTTTTAGAATTTTTGTTTTGTGCATCGTGTGTATAAAAGTGAACAGTTTTGTGTGTGACAGACACCATTAGTGCTTATAAACTTATCCTCAAATATTCAGTGATAGTTCGTATATTTATTCATTACTATATAGATAATCTCCAAAAATGTCGTCTAAACGACAATATTGACATATGAGGAGATGGTACACTTAGCCGAGCATCTATTGAAAGTTGATGATCTGAACGAAGACGATGAAAATCCACGCCTCAATGAAAGCTCTAAACCTGAGTCTCTCCCTGCAAGTGACGAAGATTTTGAAGAAGAAAATGAACAAGTCCAGGAATCTGAAGAAGTTGTGGAAACTGAACAAGTCGAGGAAGGAAAACTTACATTTTGTCGATACTACACCACTCGACCAGAAGGCTCAACTGATCGCTTTTGGAAAGTGATACCGTTATGAGAGAATTAGAGCTACGTGTGGTTCCCTTCAAGAGCCGTTTGAATGTGAAATAATACGTAAAAAATAAGTCCAATCCCTGGGGAATTAAAATTCTTGCCCTGTGCGGGAGAAGTGGTCTATTATATGACTGAATTAGACAAAAAAGAAAAAGCAACTTTTTTTGATAATTTCTTTTTAAATTATAATGTACTGCAATTTTTGAGAAATCAATGGACTTATGCTACTTGCGCTGCAAGAATTGAAGGTTTATCCACCATTTATGGATGATAAAACTATGAAGCAGAAAGGAAGAGCTGAAGGCTCCAACCAGAGCACAAAAGCGTAAAGAAGTGCGTCCTGATGTGGAGGTATGGTATGATGAACTAAACCACTGGCTAGTCCACGACAATAAAAAATTTGCATCTGGGTACAAAAATCCTGGTTGTACAAAGCAATCACGAGTGTTTTGTAATAAATTTTGATTGTTTTTTCATAATTAAAGATAATTTTTGAAGTATTTATGATTTTATTTATTAGTCATGATGTCGACAATTGACGACATGTGCCAACTCCTGGACGGCGGTTGGTAACCCTTCACAAGTGATATAAAAATATTGCAAATAAATCAGAGTTTCTACTACCATAGTTTCAGATTTTTTCTCTGAAGCAATATAAATAGTGACCGAAAGGGTTAAGAAAGTACCCGTACATTTTGAGTAGCACAAGCTTACAGTGATGACACTCAATTATTTCATTCTTTTTGTTGTTCCGAGTATCGAGTGCCAATGAATATTATTTATCAAGAATTAATGGGCACCAGTAAATTGTTGCTCAAACATAATCTTGTTTTGAATTCTAAAAAAAAACAAACTGCTTTTAGCTTTCGAATTTGAACATTTTCAATAATCGATTGCAGTTTGTTAACCCTGAGAGAAATCTGGGACTCAAGGGCGTAGCCAGGTATGGGCAGGACCAGACGTTTTTAGTCAAATTTTGATTATTTTACAAAGATAGACGTGTCAAGGCAAAAATTTACCGATTTTTTTACATTTCTACTGATCTACCGATTAAGCCATCTTATCTACCGAATTCTAAAAGCATATTGAACTAGTGAAAGAGACGGAAATGTTTTATCCCACAACGAAGAAGGCACTTCTCATTGCCATTTCTCTTCCATGTACAACATGCACTATAGAGCGGTCATTCAGCACTCTGAGAAGAGTAAAATCGTGGCTTAGATCCACAATGACAGGTCAACGTTTGAATGGAGTGTGTCTTATGAGTGTCCATAGGAAAACTATCAAAGAAAATAAAGATTATTTTGAACATGATATTTTATAAAGGTTTTCAGTCAATTCTAGAAAATTAACTTTGGTATAGATGTGACAAAGGGTTAATATATGTTTGTTTTATCATAATAGTTTTAGATTGGTTTTCTGTCATTTAATGTTAATTACTTTAATTTTATTGAAGTCATGTTATTTCGTTGTTTTGTTTTTTCAATAATAACGCACCTCATTAACCAACTTAAAATAACTAAAGTATGGCTCCATTTAATGTCACTGAATATGTACTGCAAAACTATAGAGAGTGCGACTAGCTTTATCTTTAAACACGTAATAGGACATAATCACAAGCACTACTAGTGTAAGAATCTACCTTTCATAAGTGGCAATTTTTATCTAAGAATTTCAGGTTTTGGAAAACAACTTAATGGTTTTCAGATATCCGGAAAATGCGTTTTGAGGCATAATCTGCTTGAAAATTTCCCGGGGGAGAACCCCCGAACCCCCCACTTATCTACGGAGTATTTCCCAGACTTCCAAGAACAAACCTATACAAAATTATTCTTACAACTCCATTCGCCTCTTCCCTCCCCCTCCCATAAATCCCGGCTACGCCCCTGCTGGGACTGATTGTGGATACTGAATCTCTTTGAGAAGCATCTGTTCAACTTAGGAAAGCGTACACTGCTTTGATGATCTTGTATTCAAGTAAATAGATTTTATCTGAAAATAAAACTTTGCAAATTACTGGTGTTACCATTACTTAATTACTGTGATTTAATTGAATTGTTTGTCTGTATCTCACAAATCTCGCATACAAAGAATTCAAACTAGTTGCTGTCGTTTAATTTATAACGTTTCGTAAGTATGGTAGGTCGAATGGAGTAGCTGTGGCTAGATTTCGCCTAGCTCCATAAAAATGTTGTTTTGTTTTTAATATATTATCTAAAGACCAAGAAAAATTGGAAATCTTTTATTTATTGTGATGCAGCTGTCTACAAAACACAAATTACAAATTATTTCTTCTAAAATGCTAATTACTTAGAGCGTGCAAATTTTTTTGAATATTATATTTACAGTAAATCTTGATTAGCAATTAAAATAACTATCAACAAGGTGTCCGATCGTTACTCAATGTGAAACGTAATCCATCATCTTGCTGTTCTCTTTTCTACGCTTAATCTACTGTTATTTATTTTAATTAGAAAAGTTTAAAGTTTTTATTATAATTTATACTTATTAAACTATTGTATAATTCGTTCAGTTTATTGTCTTTTAATATTGACGATTGTTCAATCACACTTTCATAATTTTTATTTTAATCATTAGATTTGAGTTTATTTCGTAACAATTTATAAACGATAATTTCTGTTCTTCATTTGCGGTTAGAACAAATTACGAATGGTGTATAGCACTATCTGTGGTTAGTAACTTATAAATACACGGAGAGAAAGGTATTTTGTACATGTAAACGTCGTTTAATAATAACAGGTAGCTGACTTATAACAATATAAAAAAAATACAGTTATGTATACACATCTATCAAATTGTTAAAAAAAATAACAAATGTATGATGTTTGTAATGTATTACATATGTATAGTACACGTAGTAGAAAATAATTTATTTGTTTAATTAGGCATATTAAAATCTGTTAAAATATGTATATGCATTTTCTTTCCAATCCAGTTCCTTACTGTGAAAATTTTTCATTGGTTTCGCAATGAATCGCACCTATTAGAGGAATGTACGATTTAATTAGCCGAAACCACCGTCAGATTCTTCGTAATTATTATGGTATTCAAGAAGATAACAGGGCAATTTTAGTAGGTCGCTCAAAAAAAGCGAAAAACAAAATCGCGAATAAATCAGAAAGTAGAAGGATCCTAAAAAGGAAGGGCTAAATAATGAATAAATGTCTATGTATGTACGAACTAATTAAACTAAAGAAAGAAAGGATTTGCGAATTTAGGTCATAAAAACATGTTAATGAGTTAGAGAAGAAAACCGTTACCTCTTTACTATGCCATGCCGGTTACTTATTCAAGATCTAGGTAATGCGTATTACATATTTTTATAACAGGTTGAGGACATAATCGCACTACTAGTGTAAGAAATGGTAACGAAGAAAGAAATGATAACAATTTAGAAAGGAAAATAATTTAATGTTACAGATAGCGAAACATTGAACTTGAATATTATGTAAAGGCTAATATAGTAAACACTCAACCACATGTTGCATATGCAATCATTTAAAAGGTTTATTAACAAATTTGATGTATTGTCAGAAGTTTATTTAAAGAAAAAGTACAATATATTATGTAATACAACCATTCAAACTCAAAGTTTTTTTGGGAACAACTTTGTCTTTACTTCTTTAGTCCCACTGTTCAATCGCCATTAAACTGCTAGTACTTTTTGTTACTTTTTCAAGTACATTAGAAATGTATCACGGCAACAAGATGACAAGGTGCTACTGTAATTTTCTTTTATCATTTAGTGTTGTAACTTTTAAGAAATCTTGTATCGCAATTT
This sequence comes from Holotrichia oblita, assembly GCA_023690525.1. NCBI lineage: Eukaryota > Metazoa > Arthropoda > Insecta > Coleoptera > Scarabaeidae > Holotrichia > Holotrichia oblita. The sequence goes on from CM043017.1 coordinate 22,033,268, forward strand.
AAAAAAAAATTACCATTACCGTATATGGAAACAGTTTTCGTTTAATTTATAAGAACTAAATTAAAGAATTAAAAGCTTTGTTTGAGTCTTCAAAATTTGCAGACAAAATGTTATTTGGACAAATTAAAATAGCAAAATTAGAAAAATGGAAATCTTTTATTTATTGTTATAGTAGAAAAACAAATCAACTAATATTTGCCAGTCCAACATTATATTTAAATTAAAGTTGGAACCTGAAATCTTGATTCAGCAATTAAAATAACTATCAACAAGGTGCCGATGTTGACTCAATGTAATGTAATCATCATCTTGTTTCTACAGGCATTGATCTTGTTTTTTTTGGGATTTGAAAAGTTTAAAGTATTGGTTTAGAAAGTATGTGTGACTTCAAGCTCAGGGGACTTTCTACAGAAACATCCTACTTTTCCGCCCCTCTTGAAAAGAGTGGAGCACCGTTTGAAAAAGTGTATTGATCTTCGAGGAGAATACATCGAATAATAAAAATTCTTGTCAATTCATAAAATAATTTCAGGTCGCCCTCTTCATTTCTCATTGTTGTGCATCAAATCGAATGGTGTATAGCACTATCTGTGGTTAGTAAATTATAAATACACGTGGAGAAATATTTTTGTTAAATTAAAGTCGTTTAATCTTAATCAGGTAACTGACTTATATCCAATCTAAAAAAAGTCTCTTAAGTTTCACATCTTTCAAATTATTAAAAAAATAACAAACTATGATGTTGTTGTTACATATGTAAAGTAAACGTTAGAAAATAATTATTTGTTTAATTTTTCATATTAATCCTGTTCAAATATGTATATGATTTTTTCCAACAGTTTCTTACTGTGTCTATATTTTTCATTCTTTAAATACATATGGCAACATATTATTGGAATGCAGTATTTAAAACGATTTAAAATAGCATGATAGGATATTTCGAATTATCAAATTTAATTTCATCCTTGGCTGTTTTTCTCATTCAAAAAATAATTTCTAAATTTTCTGTTATTCATAAAGTAGAAGGTTTATTAATTTAGGAAGGTAAAGTTTAATAAGTTCCTTGTTCGGTTAATTAAACTAAAGAAAGAAAGGATTTTTCGTTAATTTAGGTCATAAAAATTTTTGATTTATTGAATAAAATGATTACCTCTTTATATACCATGCCGGTTAATTCAAGATGGGGATAATAGGTGCGCATATTTTTATATCAGGTTGATGCATTTTCCAAACCGGAACATGGTAACGAAGAAAGAAATGATAACACTTTAGAAAGGAAAAATAATTTAATCTTCGGGAAACATTGAACTTGAAATTATCGAAATGCTAATAGACCAAACGGAGACTCAACTATCCAAGTTGAATAGCAGATTTTAGAAAGGTTTATTAACAAATTTGATGTATTGTCAGAAGTTTATTTGCTACAATGAATATTCCAAGCCACAAAACCGTTCACTCAGTTTTAAAAGAGAACCTGCTAAAGCCATTTCATGTTGTTAGAGTTCCCACTTTATGAAAATGACAACATTCACCGATCGTATTTCTGTTACTTTTTTAATTAGAAATGTATCACGCAACAAGGTGACAGGTTTACTGTAACATATTATCATTTAGTGTTGTAACTTTTAAGAAATCTTGTCTTTAAACTAAAAAAAATATTCACTATTGGGTATATGGAAAAATCCGCACTAATTTCGCAGAATATGGTAAAGAAAAAAGCTTTTTTGAGTCTTCAAAATTTTGCAGACAAAATAGATCACAAATTAAAATGGACCAATTACCTTCAAAACCTTGTTTAGATGCTGCTAGAAAAACAAATCAACAATTTTACAAGATAGTTTTCTTTGCCAGTCCAACAGAATTTAAGAAAGTTATGCTGAATATGCATTCAGCGGTGCCTGCTCACAATGCTTTGAGTTGCTAATGTGGCTAATCAACATTTTTCAAACTGGACATTGATCCAATTTCTTTTGGCCGGATTTGATCACCCGATATTGGTTTTAGAATTTATTACTTGGAGTTTCATCAAAGAAAAGTATATGTTACGCCTCCCTTAAATGCTGATGAAGTGAGGGAGTAATTGAAGCCATACCGCGAAGGCTGCAACTATGCGTTGAAACTGAATGGTATCTTGCGATTGACTTGTGAATGATCAGACGGAATTGAAAGCACTTGCGAAGTCCACAAACATCACTGCCATCAAATTTCCTCCCTCAATCTTCTTCTCCTTTTCAATATTGGAGAGGTGATTAGTCTATAATTTTGAACGAAGAGGCTGTTTTATCCTTCTTAGGGATCATTCTAAAGGAGACATGCTTCCCTATAATCGAAAAAGAAATTTCTTAAATGCAGTATTGGACATAATATCACTACCACAAGCTTTGCCACACACACTTCCTGATTTTAATGTGGAATTTGACTTTGTCCATATTAGTTGGCAAGATAGGATCATAGCTCAGATTCAGCATTAGCAGGTTAATGAATTTTATTCTCCAAACGTTCATGGTCGTCGTCACGCTTGAAACCCAAAAAAATAATGGCCAGATGATCAGCAAAGCCAGGAAGAAACTTCCAAATACAATCTTGAAACTGGTTTGAGGCAACGTAGCGCTCATCAAATAACTCTGAGACCCCCTCAGATTTATTTGAATAATCAACTGATATGCTAAATGATTTTGTCAAGTCGACTAGAAAACTAAAATAATTTATTTAAAAAATGAATTGTTTCAATATAAATAAGAGTACGAAATTGTACGTCAGTTCAATTAAAAACATGAAATAAAATGTAGCAATAAACTTTTCAAGGCGTAATTAATTTGAAAATAAAAATTGTTTCACATGAATTTTATTTTTTATTTGAAGAAAACAAATATGTACACTAGAAATGACTCCTGTGTTATTATCTATAAACTAAAATAAAAATAAAGAAAAGGTAATAAGATTAACTGTAAATACTCGTGCGATAATAATACCATTCCTTCGATTTAAAAGTTTGCCTTTTCAAAAACGGTTTTCAACTGTCTGAATAGGTATTCGAATAGTAATCATCGATAAATACTGAACATAGAATATACCAACAGGCAATGTTGTCAGGTAATATATGTACATATATAACAGTTCCTTACATTAAAAGAGTTGGAGCGCAAAATAGGAGATCATTTTAGATCTTGCGCGCGAAGCAATCAAATGCAATTCTCCAATTTCATAAGTTTTAGTTATAGTACAAAGTGTTAGATACAATTACGTAAAAACCTCTTGAGATACCGTTTATAATTCATTTATTAACGCCGTGGTAATAAATGTTCTTGCCAATGATTGCATTTTAAAGTTTCACTTTTGTCAAGCTAGTGTGATTCAAAATTGTTGACTTAAACGGTTAGTGAGTGTAATATGATGCTGTTACAAGGAAAATTAATAATAATATACATATTTATTGTAATTATAAATGCAGGTAATCACTTTTTTTAATTAAAATTCTTCATTATTTAAATTAATTCCGGTATGTTATTGTTGATTTAGACGATGAATTATCACTACAATGCGAATCGAAAACGGATGCGTGCACTGATAAAACGAAGAATACTTATACGATAGCAGCAAATAACGCTTCAATAGAGGTACCAGGTAAGACTAATTTTATTATTATTTATTTAAAATATCTATATTATGAGTTGTAATTAACTATCTTTTATTCAATCAAATCCTAGCATAAATAAAAGATAATCAAAGTAATATCGTCTATAAATTAGACTGCAAAGACTATAACAAATGCTGTATCGGTCAAACTAAACAATATTTAAAGAAACGATTATGTCATTTTATGTTACACATAACATCGCTGCTCAAACTGCTTTGTCTAAGCACTCTAAAGATAGACGACATAATTTTTATTTTGAAAATAGTAAGATAAGAATACAGTTGAATATAAAAAATAAAACCCAACTTCACTTCAATGTATTCTTTAATTGCATGGCCATTTCGTTACATACTGTGTGACATTTTTACATAATAATTTACAGGAGTCGTTTGTTAGGTACTATTAATAAAATTAAAAACAGTTTTAAAATTATTTCGTTGATGTTTCTAATTATGAAACAACCGATTATAAATTCCATATTTAATATCGACAAGTTTTCCAATAAAATTCCTGATTATAATTATATTTTTACAATTTTTTGAAATATTTTTTATTGTTCTTTTATCAACATGTTGACGTACACCTGTCCTTGTCCGCCCACGTACGCCCGTACAGAAACGTAATTTAGTTGTTATAACATCATAACATATGAGTACTCATACTTGTCAACAAAAATATTCCAGTTATAATATAAATAAGATAAATTAAATTATCCCTGTATCAATTAAGCTCTAACAATTCCGCTCACAGTCTAGAGTTTTTTTGGAAATTAATAAGCAATAAACTCACAAGAGAAGGTTCCTAATCCGAAAATTCAGAAAAATTAAACTTAATTAGTGTTACGAGAGAAATTTCTATGAAAGAAACGAATTAGAAAAGAAAATGATATTTTTAAAGTAAGAACCATTATCACTAACAACACACTTATTCCACCGTTTCTTTAATAAAGCTTTGGATAATTCCGCAAAATACAATCCTACAGTGTTTATTCAATATGAATCGACGCTCTCTGAGGTGTTTTTTTGGTTTTGAAAAGAGATAATAGTTACAGGGGGCGACGTCGAAACTGTAGTGCGGATGTTGTACTTCTTTAAAGCTGCACCCATTGATTATTGCTTGAACAATTAGCGCCTTATGCACCCTGCAGTTCTCGTACTAGAGCAGAGTTTTCTGAACAAAATTGTGGCCATCAAATTTTTCACAAAAAAAGTGCGTTTTGTCTTCTTGGACGGTGGGGAGCTTTTATGAACCCATTGCATGGGCGATTGTTTCATGGAAAGGTCCCAGTGGTGTACCAAAGTTTCATTCCCAGTTAAAAATTGATTTAAAAAGCCTTTATCTTGAGATAAAAGACTCAAATTCTTTTCGCAAGTTAGAATTATACGGGCAGTCCCAAGAATAAAAAGACGGATTAGCACTAATTGAAAGCTGGAATGCTAAAAAACTAAATCCAAAATATGAAGCCTTTATTCGTACGCAAACGGCAGAAAAAAAAAAAAACAATTCAAAGTCTTTTTGGAAGACTTAATACAAGTTTTCTCGTAACTTCTGGTGGAATATTCTTCCACTCTTCTCTTTTTCGCTTTTTGAGTTGTTCTTTACTTGTAACCTGGTGTTTTCTAGCACGACGCTTCATTTCTTCCCAGAGGTGTTCAATTGCATTCACATCCTATGATTGCGGTGGTGTGTATAGTTGTTGGCCAACATTATGGGTTATCCATTCACGTAGGTACAAGCCTAGCCTTTTGTTTGGGGTCGTTATCTTGTTGAAATAAAACGCCCTTTTAGTCGCAGTTTCTGAACACTTGGATGTAAATGGTTTCTCAAAATGTTTAAATATGCACTGTTGATCCATAATATCATCAATGAAGACTAAATTGCCTACTCCATTGGCTGCCATGCATCCCCACAATAAAACATTATCTCCTCCAAACTTAACTGTAGGACAAACATTTTTAATATTAAAAGCAATTTTTTTTCCTCCAAATTTTATCCGGGCCATCTGGCTCAAAAAATGTTAAATTTTGTTTCGTCATTAAAAGTAACACTTTCCCTAAATTTACTTGTTTTGTTAACATATATTCTCTGGCAAATTTTAATCGTTTTCTTCGATTTTTTTCTGAGATTAAAGGCTTTATTCTGGCAACGCGACCGTTATAACGTGCTCGATGCAAGCAATTTCTTATTGTTTGAGGGCAAACATTTTTTGAAAAATCGTCCTTCATTTCTTCTGCTAGTCTTGTAGCACTTAGTTTGGGATATATTTTAATTTTTCTCAATACACTAGATTCTTCTCGTGTAGTTAACTTTTTAGAGCAACCACAACGATGCCGCACTTTATAAGAACCGCTGGATTTGTACTGATTTATTATGTCCTGCGCAGTCGTATGTGACTTTCCAACTATTTTACCAATATTTCTGAAGGATTTTTATTTTTCCATAAAACTACCATAAGTTCTCCTAACAGAAACTGGAATTTCTATATGGAGACTTTTTTTATCTGACTGTATGTTCAGTCCATTAGTCTGTATTTCGTGTATCTCTAAACATATATTCTAGATCAGGTCGGTAATAAAATTTTCTAATATACAAATTTCACAAAAAAATACATTTTTCATTTCTTCGTTATTATGGTATATACTGGAACCTCGTCTATATACGCGATAGAGAAACGTAAACATTCACTTACATCCTCTCAAGAGGGTTCCCCACTCTTATTCCGTTAGCAGAGAGGAAAGACCGTGCTACGCGCTGATTGGCTCATTTGAATACGCGCACTATCGGGTGGTGGATGCCGAGCGGATATAAATGAGCGCTTTAGTGAGGACATAAGTGAGGGTATATATCAGTGATCGCAGAGATAAGCGGGGTTCCAGTGTATTTAGATCTGTTTTTGTCGTCTTTTTATTGCTTGGACTTTATAGTTATAATTAGAGTCGGCAAAGAGGGGCAAGCTTCAGTGCAATGCCTAGAACAACGTGGAATGGCCGAGCAGTCGTATCAAAGCGAGTGTTCAGCAACGTTTACGTACTCGCATCATTCTTGTTTGTGACCTTCATGAGTGAGCATAGGCGATGCGGACGCATGAATGTTTACACATAAAATGACGACAAAAAATATATTATATAATATGGTGAAACACTTACTGTTTTAAATCACAAACTGGATGACATCTATTAAATATGCTTGCACACTTATTTCAAATGGTATAAATATTTTTTAATGATGAAAACGACCGTTCCACATCGAGTCATGTTATATTTGCAATGTCCGATGTCCGACTTGGTAATGTATTATCCAAATACTTGCTCCCAGAAGGAGACAAATGCTACTTGGCCTAGTAAAGTAAACGGTAGATTACATAGAATAAAACAAACACCTATATCAAATGTTAATTGTTTGCTGTATCGTTTGCCACGGATTGCAGAACACTGTTTTATACTTTTTAGGTGGCGTTCACTCTTCCACCTACTAGTACACGTCAAATAGTTGTCGAATCGTACACATCTAATTCAATCACCTTCGTGTTCTAAATCCGGTATTACTCGCGATCACGTTGTCTTGTTTCTTCCAAATATGCCATTTCCGAAACATAACCTAAATAGGACGTTTTCTAAGTATGTATGTATGGTAAGCACTTACAACGACCAGTGGAATAATACTCATTCCGTGTTACCCCATCTCTGCTCACCGCACTGCATTGTAAATTGCCCCTCTTTGCCGAATCTACTCATAACAGCTTAAGTGAAAACCACAGATCCAATATCTACTATTAGAGCATTATGAAATGAAACGAGCTTTGAATGCTGCAGAATTTGAAATTTGTAAGAATAAATATAAAAAGTGTAGACGACAACAACTTCAATAATGCTGAGACTTTTGAATTATATAATGTACATAAAGCGTATTATAAATAAACATTAAATATAGCTAATAGATTTCCAATTACTAAATATTGGTGTCTATTTATTGAAAATCCACAATAACTAAGCTAAACAAGTTTGTCATCTATTTTACAACAAATAGCTAAGTGTACTGTACGTTCCACGTTTTAATTAAAATTTCTAATTCATTTAAATTTCCCTCCTACTTTAACGTCACTCTCCCAGATGTAAACAAACGAAGAGATGCGGAAGATCTCGCACGAAAACCCGACAGTACTCGGTTGTATCTGATCTGTTTTTTCGAGAACAGTTGTCGCATTTTATGTTGTGCCATATAAAATAGAATTAAAACATGCCAAATAATCGTAATTTAATTAGTGCCAAAATTGCTGTATTATTCACTATAGTAGTTTCTAATAGTATTATTTGTTATGCTGCCACTACCGGTAAGTTAATGAACTGTGTATGAAAGGTGTTTATCTATTTACCTTCAAATTTACATTTTTTTTTATTAGGGAAATTCTCAAAATATTTTTCCGTATTTGTACTTAAACGTGATAATTGAAATAAATCGTGTTTTATTAACGGTTGTTTTGCCATTTATGATATTTCGTACACGTCACGTACGCCAAGTCGTGCAAAAACCTCAAACTATTATATCATTGGTATTTATGTATGTACAAAAGGAAGTCCTCTCGGCAGAAATATATAAATATTTATCTTATGTATATCAGCACATATGTACATACATACATACATACATACACGTTGTTAACGAACTTGTACATAATTCAAATATTTGTTAACTCGTTAATATAAACTATTATAAAAGATGTCATCTATATCTATGTACGTGACTCAGAAAACGAACGTTAATAAACTTTATTGCTTTATTTAAGAATTATCCTTGTAGGACAACAATCGTAAAAATGCATAGAGATATTTTTAGATATCTGCCAGACATAATCGAAAGTTTGCTGCGTTTCTCATTTACATTTAATTGGTTAAATGTTTTACGCATTCTTGGGTTGTGATATAACACGAAAACTTGTAGGAAACAGAATAAAATCGTTGCGTAAATGCTGTTTTTTTTTTCATTTGTTTTGGCTGTTTTCGTGATATAGGTCAAGCGATATCGTAGTGTGCTGATCGTTTCTTGGAAACAAACAACAAAATAAATGGAATTATTGTTATCAAGAAGAAAAAAAAAACAATATCTCCTAAAGCTTTTGAAGTTAGTTTTTTTCATATCTTTGATACATCGTAATCCAGTAAGTTAACAAGAAAATTTAATGAAATTCTCTAGAAAAGATTACATGCCAACAAATACAATTCAATGGCGCTATGCTCGAAAACACTGAAACCAAGAACATTTAAAAACTTAACAATCAGCTCCTCCAATGTTCAGTATGACCCATTTTCGAATGTTTTCGATAGTTCCATGGAGCCTATGGGAAATAAGAATAAAACTGAGGTTCCAGAGCACTTTTCTCCTAGAAATAATAATGGCACAAACCAAATTTCGCAATATCTTATTATTTTCGAACTACAGGATGGTTTTCAATTTTTGGCAAAACCAGTCCAACCCTATATCTCGCTTTTTTAAGACGTTATTGAAAAAAATTTCGCCATTCTTCAGGCACTTTTCGGAATTTCGTCTAATGTCATAAATTTTATTTTGATCTGTTTTCGTTTTGCCAAAAATCGAAAACCACCCTATTATTGAAAAATGGTAAGAGATAGCAGAATGCGGTTTACGCCATTATTATTTTTTTGGAAAAAAGAGATCTGGAAGCGTATCTCAAACATACAAAAATGGGTCAGCTTGGACAGTCGACATAGATGGACACGTATTTGTTCAAAGAGTAGTTGATTTAGAATTCGTCCCAAAAGTGAAAGATTATTTCTGGAATTTGAAATTTAACTGCAAAAGCAGTTCTTGTATTTGACAATACGCCTACTCCCCGGATGAACATGAAAGTGTGGGTGCAAGTGACATAAAGCTCTTGTTTCTACCTTCAACAACTAATACTTTAAGAGTACGTATCTGAAAAAAATTCTTTCCGAAGTTTTTGATAAACTGAAGAATAACAAAAGCGCAGGTTCTATAAAGGCCCTACAGACCATCCATATGAAGGACGTTAAGCCTATGATGAAAAATTGTTATCAAAAATAGTGAAATCTTGATGAAACGTATGGCCAAATAAAAAAAAAAATTGTTGCAGAAAATAAAGACAGTTAACCTTCTTGATTCTAAAGCAAACGATAATAAAGCCTTATTGCACGATCTTCAGCTACTGCCTAATTATGAAAACATCGTTGAACATAATGTTTTAGACTTGATAAGTATTAAAAAGGTGCTGAACAACAAAATTTTGAGTGCTGACGAAATTGCTCGGTCTGTCAAGATGAAGCTGCTGACGAGGAGGAGGAGGATGACAAGTGCAAAATGACACATGGTTAGTAAAATAGTTGGTTCCGATGGTTGGACACAATTACTGCAGTATCATCTGCGTAAACACAGGGGGTGGGTACAAAAATTGATGTCATCATTTATAACTAAATAAAATGAAAATAGAATGACCCAAAATAGACTCTTATGGGACTCTTATAATCACATGCGATAGTGAACTCGAGAAATCTTGGCGTCAAACAAGCAGAAGACACCCAATGGACGCCAAAGATGAAAGAATGAACGCCAGTTCTTATCGAACGTCTTTGCCTAAAGCTATACTATAAGAAAATATTATTTTTGGATAAATTATCCTCTACGTGTGTTCACATTGCATATTCAAAAACTCTTAAATAAAGTTGAAGTCAACGAGATTGGACGATATTTATTTATATCCCTGCATAAATCTCTTATGTATAAAGAAGATCATACAGACGCTTTGATGGTCCTAGACGATGGTTTTGCTAGTCTTGAAATCACGCTTTTGATTATTCTTGGCGATAGTTTTGAGCTAGTTTTAATAGGCTCAAAACATGATTGTAAACTGGTTTTAACCTGGTCTGAACTAGTCTAACTTGGTTAATTTGAGATTGTTTTAACCTGGTTTCAAACAAATTTTTGGCCTAATTCGAACTAGTTTTCTTTGGTTTTAACACGTTTGCTACCGAGGTCCAAGCAGTGAATCTGTTCCCATAAGCCAAAATAAAATACAGAATGTCGATGACGTTACGTTTGACAACTGTCACATTAGCTGCTTTCATTCTACTTCACCTAGATTAATACATAAAAATAGTGTACTGTATTGCTGAGAGGGAGGAAGTTATTTACATTTATGATGCTGAACAATACACTCGTGGCACAAACAGAGTTTTTAATGAAAGATAGCTAGATGTATTCGCGAATTTCGCAAATTTGAGTAGACGTCAACCGCCGAAGAGATCATAGAGATCAAGAGTCATAAATAAATATAATAAGAAACGAAAACAGTTGGAAAATCACTCAACTATAGGCTACAGCCCCTCAAGTTTAAGCTATTTCTCAATTGTTATAAATATACAGGGTGAGCCATTAGTGCGTCAATGCTCAATATATCCATTCATATTAAAGATATCACAAAACGTTAGGTACAAAAATCATAGACAGTCTTAAGCTACATATTTTAAATTTATTTTGGTATATACAGAGTGTTTCATATTGCCAGGGTGAACCAAACATACATTGTCTTAAATGGAACATACAACATATTATTTCAAATTTAGATTAAGAGTATCTTCCTCATTCCTTCGATATAAGGTTTCATTAAGATATACCGAGTATTTCAGAAGTTATGGTCAATTTTGTCCGAAAATCATTGCGTGTTCAACGTCCTGTGTATTCTACACGAAACAACTTGAAATTATTTTTGTACTGGAATGACTTTTCTATATTGTTACAGTTTTATAGCAAAGTGATATTTTACAGGGCGATTCAAAACACAAATGCATTATTTTCTCATCTTATTTAAACGGAACACCCTGTATTTTATATTAAGAAAGGGAAAGGTACTGTATGCACTTTCATTTTTATTAACCACTCCCTATATCTAAAATCATTAATTTCTGAGATATTTAATGTTTTCTTAATGAAAGGTGATCTTTTTCAAAATAATTGCAAGATGTCAAATTAGCGATGAAAAAATGACAGTAAAAAGCTGTCATCAATCATAAATTGACGTAACTTATATCGGTAATTAATATTTAATTATTTAAGTAGGCCAATGCAATATAACAGATTTCCAATTTAAGAAAATGTATGTTTGGTTCACCCTGGCAATATGAAACACTCTGTATATACGAAAATAATTTTAAAATATGTAGCTTAAGACTGTCTATGATTATTGTACCTAACGTTTTGTGATATCTTCAATATGAATGGATATATTGAACTTTGACGCACTAATGGCTCACCCTGTATATGCTAAAAGTCGTCCATGCCCATTTGCAACATGGCGTTTAAGCATGAATATGTTGCAAATTATGTTCATGACATATTTCTGCAAGGATAAACTTGGAGAAAAATCATTATTATTTTTAAAATACTTCATTACTTTCTATAATAATATTTGACATCGTATATTAAAGTTCGTACTTTCTAGTATCTAGGAAAGTTCTATTGTAGAATAAAGAGACTAGAATTAGTCACGGACACGATTGACTTTTTTAAGTTATTATAATCACTTTCGAATTGCAGTCACACTATTACAACCGTACAAATGTCTAATTAGCTACAGTTTTTGTTTGTTTTCTTTGGATATTGAAAGCGCAATAATTTGTTATGAAAATTAAACTATTAAGTAACAGTAATAAAATAATTTCACCTAAACATTGCCGTGTACAAGTATGACTATTAGGTAGATAGAAAGGACGATGACATTGTCCATATTTAATTTCTGCAATTGTTAATGCAATTTACTCGTTGTGAAATTATTGAATTTAATTAAAAAATAATTAAACATAACTAATTGTTGAAGGTTATCAAAATTGAATTTCAAATTTAGTTGCTACCCGTGACTGTTTCCATATTTTTGCATATTCTTGTTTCAGATAACGTTCTAGTCGTAACCGTTGCTACATCAGAAACCGATGGCTTCAACAGATACCTCCAATCAGCCCGCGAGTACAGAATCCAACCAACGATACTCGGATTCGGTCAAGAATGGAAGGGTGGAGATGATATAAAACGATACACCGGAGGGGTTGGAAGGTGAATCTCCTAAAAGAGCATCTTCAAAAATTCAAAGATGACAAAGACAAAATTGTCTTATTCACGGACGCCTACGACGTCATGTTTCTCGGCGATTTGAGACGCATAACCGAGAATTTCAAACTGACTGGCGCGAGGGTGTTATTCGGGGCCGAAGCGTTTTGTTGGCCCAATGAAGATTTAGCGTCTAAATATCCCAAATCTGAAAAAGGCAAACCTTACTTAAATTCCGGATTGTATATCGGCTACATGCCGGAAATTATGGAATTATTAGAAAGGAAGGATATCAAAGATACTGATGATGATCAGTTGTATTTCACGGAAGCTTATTTAGATGAGAATTTGCGTGAAAAATTGAAATTTAAATTGGATCACGAGAGTCAAATATTTCAAAATTTAAATGGGGCGTCAAGTAAGTCAAATGTTTAGATTTTATAAAAAAATGTTTTTATTGCGAATATTTTTATTTTTAGACGAAGTTCAATTACACGGTGATGGGAAAGAACACGAAATAAAATTAAAAAATGTACTAACTCATACAGAACCTCTTATAATCCACGGTAATGGTCCTTCGAAGATCAGATTAAATCATTTGGGTAACTACATTTCCAAAGCATGGACTCCAGATAGAAATTGCAAACATTGTACTTACGGCCTTATAAATTTAACCAACGTAGAGAGTGCGGATATTCCGACTGTTTTCGTCGCACTGTTTGTCGAACAAGCGACGCCATTTTTTGAGGAACAATTATTAAAACTTCACGCACAGGAATATCCCAAAGAACGTGTGCATCTCTTCATACACAACAACGTAAGTGTCGAAATCTAGTCAAATTTTGAATTTGTCGTTAACATTTGAATGTGAACTTTTTACAGATCAAATATCATAAAGACCACATTAAGGAATTTGTCGAAAAATACGGGAAAGATTATTTTAGTGTGAAGGAAATTACGCCCGAAGATGAGATAAGCGAATGGGCAGCAAGAGATCTGTCGTTGTAAGTACTTTTCTTAAATGCCAGGAGCTTTTTTTTGTACATTATCTTTAAAAAAATCAATTTATTTTGGAACACATAAAATTGTATTTGTATGTGAAATTTTGTCGATAGACTAAATAGAATAGAATAATAAACGACAATATAAAAGCATACAGAGCATTCCAATGAAAACGATCCACCTGAAATAAGTCGAAAACGTTAAGAAATACGAAAAAACGCCGAGACACGTCAATTGTTGTTTGAATGGGGAAAGTCTCCCCAATAAGACAAAATCATGTCTTGTCTCCACCTCCAAAATCATGCCTACCCCCTCCCCCTCCTCCCCTCCCCCTCTCCACCTAAGGCCCCGCATTATCGAACAACTTTCATGTAGGACAGCCTATACCTATCCTTAACACTTTAGAAGATATCTTCTAAAGTTTCAAGGGCTATTTCCTATTTCATTCACAAAGAATCTAGGAATCTTTATAAAACAAAAAGGTTAACCTTGAGTTCAACTGAACCGTTGATGTAACAGAAAATATCTTTGAAACTTTAGAAGATATCTTCTAACGTGTTGAAGATAGGTATAGGCTATTCTACATGAAAGTTTAATATGACATAGTGCCATTTGAAATTTTAATGTTCCATACTGGGGGAGAAGGGAGGGGGGGGCTAGGATGGGCAAGATATGATTTTGTCTTATCGCTGAAATTGTTTCCATGCCTGAGTTTAAATTAAACACAGTCCACCATTATTGTACATAAAAAATGGAATTTAATACAAAATTATACGAATTTACTACAAAATGAGTTCTCCATTATCTGCTGTAATAGCAAATTTAGTAATAGAGAACCTAGAGCAAGAATCACTAGACAAACTAAACAATCATGTACAATTTTATAAGCGATATGTAGATAATTACATATGCTGGAAATATTTTATATAAGGCAGTGTTGCAGATACATATTTCAAGTACATATTTTAAAAGTACAAACTCCTAAAATCAGCTTCCGATTTAAACGGAAATGTAATCGTCTTGGACTTCTTCTTATGGAACATCTGTATTTTTTTTTAAATAAATCAATGTATCGTTTAATCGTCTACAAAAAATTCTATTAGACATGTAGAGGCCTAAAGTTAATAATTGACGAGATATTTCCGATCGACCTACCATTCGCTGTTGGAAGCAAAGTGATTGACACTGCGGCATTATAAAAGGCGATATAATGCTGTCACAAGGCCATTTGAACAGAATTTACACACACAAGAACTACACCGCGAGAGTTGCAATGATGATCAAACAAGCGATACAGTTTAAGAAGTCGCCGCAACAGATTAATTTTAATGGATTTAAGTTATAAATAGTGCAACAAGCACAGTTATTCGTTTGAGTTATTTGATTAACAGCGTTTAAAATCCTGTGGCATATTCCTTATCGTTTATAAATTACCACACAAAAAATCTAATGGTGTAAGATCCGGAGATTTAGGTGGCCAGTTAACAGGACTTTGATTGGCAATACACCGGTTGCCAAATACTGTTGAAGAAAGTTACTTGTAATATGAGCATTATGAGTAGGGTTCCCATTTTGCTGATACCAAAGAGCTGATCTAATATTCAACGATAATTCGTACAAATAATCTATAAATTTATTTTACAGAAAATCTCTCCTGAAATCGTTTGTCGAGAATTTTCGTCATCCAAGTAGCATTATAACGATTGAAAACCCCTGTGTACTGTAAAATTACATTCACCTGTCCAAATTGTGTTACGGATATTTTCTGCATGTTCGTTTGATAACCAGTTGCAATATTGTAAACGAACTAATTGAATTTTGCGCGACTACAAAAACTACATAATATGGAACGTCAATATCACTTGAAACTTGTCTTATTGAAGTGTTAGGATTTTTTCTCGAAACGTGCTCATATTATGTCTTCATTCGAAAATTCTCTGGTTGCATTTTGCATACACCTAGGAGTGCTGGAAAAGACGTCATAAGTTCGTAAGTTTTGCTCTAATTTGGCAAATGTGCGACGATGCCGCTGTCGACAATTTAGGTAGCGATCTCAATACATTTCAGTTGCCCATGCTGAGTTTCTAAGACACAAAAAATATTTCCAACGTGTTCACACGCTCATCGTTTGAATATCCATCCATTTTGGACCAGAACTACAACGCGCAAATGTGCTTTAATAGTTAATAAGTAATTATTGTTTTGTTTGCATTTTGCTCATAAGATTAGCTTCTGGCTAGGCATTAGTTAACAGCGCGGTGGTTAGGGCGCCGCAAAATCGCAAGATAAGAGGCTCAACGTTTTTCAAAACAGGATGCTGCGCGTTATCCTTAATGCACCCTGGTTCATGACCAACGAGCAGCTTGACAGAGACCTCCAAACTTCTACTCGGAAGAACTATGCAGTATAGCTGGCCCGAAACACCTTACAGAGGGTTGCTAGGTCGGAGAACCTGCTGATACGACACTCCGCCCCGCGTCGTCACTAGGCGAATTTTCGATCCAGACACATACCACCTCCATGAAAGGGCCTCCAGTAATAAGACATACAATCAACACCAGAAAACAATCCCTATGGCTAGAACGGAAGCCGCGTATCGGAGTTTAGAAGGCTTAGGGGCACACAAATCCAGCTTTAGTGCAAGTCGAAGACCTCAGAGGCCAGGGAAAAGTCGTAATAGCGTAACTCATTGCTCAACTGTTCCTAGTCATTTGTACTTACAGGAAAATGGTGGACATTTTGATTACTTATTAAATTAAATCCATTAAAGTTAACCAAATTATCTTTTAGCCATAATATGCTTTCAACATTCCTGCAATTTCACTGGGCGTGAATTTACAATCATTTATGTTCTGGAATAAATTGATTTTTAAGTAATTCCTGTTTTATTTGACTAACAAGTGGAAAGATATCTCAGATTAAAAGATTACCATTATGGTAATACCCAGATCATTAAAATTCTAACACATGATTAAACATAGGAATAATGAATAAACTTTATAGAGAACAACTTCTATAGAGAAATGAGGCCCTACCTAGTATCAATTTGAACTAGAAAATAAATACTTGTTAAATTTAAAGTAAGACAAAAAAGATATAATAAAAATTTCAAAATTGTAGAATATAAACAAACCAGCAAGAGGAATTACAAAAATATTCTTTTATATAACTGCATATGTTAGTATGGCGGGGAGTAGAAACTGTAAAATGTAAAATTTTCCAAAAAATATTAACAAATTCAATATTTTTTAAGACGACACAATGTGGATCGAAAAAATTGACTAACATCAAATGGATAGTAAAAAACGACAAATGGAAATGTGTATTTATCCAGTTAAGTTAATCAAATTTACAAATCCTGTTAATGCTGTTTTCCAGTTAGCCAAAGCAAAATAGTAAGGAACCGTCAACTAATAGAAAGATAGTTGGACACTTACCATCATCATCTTCAATTAATTTTGCTAGAAAAACTTACATTTTTGATTGGTCCATTCCACACTCTCTTGGCTTTGATTGTGTTCAAGCTGACTATGAACCATTTTGGTCACATTCCTTTAAAACTGTCCAAGACTTGTGTTGAAGTCTTCCGGGTGTTATCGCGTAGATAAGTTTGCACTTGGCTGATATTTGGCTGATCATGCTGTCAGCTTCTTGAGAAGGTTTCTAAAGATTGTCTTTATAAAGCTTTCGGAAGCCCAATGTCAAGTGCAAACTTATCTACGCGACAACACCCGGAAGACTTCAACACAAATCTTGGACAGTTTTAAAAGAATGTGACCAGAATGGTTCATAGTCAGCCTGAACATAATCAAAGCCAGGGGAGTGTGGAATAGACTAATCAAAAATGTAAGTTTTTCTAGCAAAATTAATTGAAGATAATGATGGTAAGTGTCCAACTATCTTTATATTAGTTGGCGGTTTCTTACTCCTGCTTTGGCAGTGTGTGCAGTAGTGCAAACTTATCTACGCGACAACGCCCGGAAGACTTCAATACAGTACACAATGGTCGTGAAAATATACGCTCAACTATTATCCAAGTCTTGATTAGAAAATTCACGCCCCTTACCTGATTGTAATATACACGGCGCTCTCAACAAAATAAGAATGTCAAATACATATACTATAGGCTACTATATCCGCTCGTTTTGACATAAGAGGTTTCAAAGCTACAAATTTTGTAAATTGGTCTTGATACACGAGAAAAATTTTTAATTTTCTACAAGATTTAGATTGGTAGTCAACGAAATCAACTTGACATTGAGTATTAAAATGGGATATCCTTGAGTTTACTACAATTCCTTTTTTTCTTTGCCTTTTCATTTCTGTTAAGATGGTTCGCACAAATTTAAAAACATTTTTTAACATTCTATCTCAACCATGATGCACAATCGATCGATTTCATCCGAATTCGTAAATAAACAGCTTCATATTTTCTATCACGCGATTTTGCAGGTTGTATGTGATACTGACATACATGAATTAACACTTACAAACCAAATTTGTTTTTATGAAAGTTAAAAATTCGATCTTTGCAATAGGGTGTGAGAAAAACTAGCACAAAGACATCAAATATTTAAAACATGATCGTTCTAGAAAAACATCATTTTTGGGAATTTCTTTTGTTAGTACGAAAAATTCCACAATATACCATTGAACAATGTCCGAAAGATTGTCATTTTACAAAAAGTTTCTCACTCCAAAAGGTCGGCTTCGGTAATATACAGTTTACCTAATTACTATGCACAGTAACGGCTTCGACACTTTAGCTATACAACATGTGTAAATTTTTTTTTCGTTTGATAGGGACCAATGCTTGCTGAAGGATTGTGATTACTACTTTTCCGTGGACGCAACAGTACATCTAGACAACCCGTACACCGTGAAACTACTCATCGAACAAAACCGAACTGTAGTGGCACCTTTGCTGGTTCGCAGTGGTAAAGCTTGGAGTAATTTCTGGGGTGCCTTAACTACGGATGGTTACTATTCAAGATCAGATGATTATATGGATATAGTTTACAATAATAAAAGGTAATAGAGATATGTATCTTTTTAATAAATACACCTAAATTATAATATAATGCATGTAAATGAGATATATCTGTGAAAATTATATTAAATATCTTAATATTAATATACAACGAAAGAAATATTAAACATTTTGTCGCGAAAATTGCACCATACCTATAAAAAAGTTAATATGTAATCATAACATAGTCAGTTCTAAAACCCCTAATATCGATGGCGTATTTATTATTCGCTTGGCATTCGTAATAGCCGGCATCTTTTTGTGTCGTCGGATCGATTTCCATCTTACTCTTCATGGTATCGTTACCGATAGGCCATTCATGCACCTAAAATTTTAAATTAGGTTTACTATGATTATTACAGGAACGTAAAAAAATATAACGGTGTTATAATCACTTTTATTTCCTATTGTAAAATTTGCTAAAATTATTTGAATGTGATATCAATGACTATGGGCTTAATTAATTAATTAAGTTCAATTTATTAATTCGGGACACGTGTTTCAAGAGCTCACCTATTAAACATATTAAAAACCAATGCATACACTTCTCTTTACCTAAAAACGAACTAATTGCTAACATATGTTGAGAAGGGACCGTAGTTTTTTAAAGTTTCGAACAAGACCGATTTTCCATTAAATTAACGCTTCTTTATTCATGGTTCATAGGTTAGTGTCTGCGTTGATATTTGAAAAATATAAAATATTTTTAAGAACGAAATTGTGGAATTATGTAGTTGTTGTTCGCCTAAAAACAATACGACTGTTGTGATGCTTCTATGACGGTCAAATTTTAAACAGAAGAATTCAATAAATAAAATTATTAAAAGACGGGGGCTCTATAATGCCCTGACTCTAGTCCCCAAGACAAACTAGACTTACCGGAAAATATCAGTTTTTATTTTGTTAAATTAATAATTATTGTAATATAATGAATTATTTCCTTTCTTGATTCGGCTGATAAAATATATTATAAATATATTTTGGGGGTGGGGGAGACCATGGGCGATTGCGTCATTATGCTCGCTACGCTCTTTCTGTGTAGCTGTGTAGTTTTGCTGAACTACTTTTGAGACGGATTTTTATTCGTCTTATTTTTTCGTTTCACGCTGAACTTGAGCAGATTTTGACATTATGTTCAGCGTCAAAATCTATCACGTGATTGACTTAAATGTGTAAACGCCACTAAACCAGTTCGTATTGGAAAATCACGGCGCAAACAAGGAACCAAATTCTTATTGGATACGTGTCAATCCAAAAGGACTTTGTTGTTAGAGATGAAATTTTTCCGTCAAATTGTCTAATTTTTTGATATATTACTCTATACATCCTCCGATCAAAAGTCCCAAGGACTCAGAAATTTTAACCTACTGACTCAAAGTTCAACGTCCAACCTATGTAATAATTCAGAAAATCATTGGGCGAACTGGGATCTGGGAACTAGGTTAACATGTTGAATATTTCTCACCCTGTCAAATTGTAGTAGGAAGAATGACTATGAGACATATTCATCCTCCCTTATGCTAGGGGTTGATTTAGGGGTAGAAATGGGATGGCATCCGCGTAAGCTCAAAAGCAACTATTTATATGCAAAATGTCATCCCAAGACAAATATTTATGGAACTAGTTTGAATAGTGACTCAAATATTAATGAATGAGGACAAGTGTAATTATTCGCGTACAATAACAATAATTTGTTATAAAAAAGCCAAAGTATCATAATATTCTACATACATATGATACCGTAGATATGTTATTGAATATAATTATTGAAATCAACCTGAAAAAATCTATAGCTACAAATCAGTCCTAGGTATCGATACCAAGGTATCGATTCAAGGAATCAATTTGCAGTATCGAGTCAAGGAATCGATTCGAGGTATCGATTCAAGGTATCGTTTCCCAAGTACCGATTCTTAACCGATTCCAGTACTCCGAATCGATACCCTGCACACGGAATCGATAGATCGGTAAGTATCGATACCTCGATTGGTATCGATACCCGATGCCAAAAATATCGGTATCGCCCAGCCCTAGTAAAAGTATCTATTTTTTATTTTTCCGTTAAAGATAAAATATAAAAAACTAGTTTTTAATTTCATTGTCCTTTTTGTATGCAGCGTCCCAAAATTAACAGGAAAGGAATGCACTTTTCAAACAAAATTCAACAAATAAAGTGTTGTTGTTCAGTGTAATACAATAATGATGAACTCCAACAGATTTGCAAATCTTACCTGAAAATATTTGTGAGCATATAACTCGATACCATCTTTAAACCAAGTTATTTCAGGTCTTGGCACACCTAAAACATAATTAAGAAGAAAATTAAACGATTTTACCGGAACATCGTACTCGTAAATATTTCATTTCTTGATTATATTTTTTGACTTGTACCTGTAGCCATACAGAAGAACGTAATTTTTCTCCCTAACATGTAATCCAATTCAAAATGACTAGCTTTTACAATTTTGGCTCCCTTAAACAGATCGTTTTAAATAAAATTAGATCGAAATTGTGTCTACAGTGTGGTTCAAAAATTTGTTACACTATTTTACTAACTATTCTACATATATGAAAACATTTTTCCGTTCATTTTTCATAAATACAATTGCACCATATTATTAAATTAATTCTATACTTACGTCTTTATTCTCGTAATAATGAGCTGAAGCTGGATTTGGATGTTGTATAATTATCGGCATGCGTGAATTGTAAATTTTATTCCTACCACGTTGTCTTCCTACAATTTTTTTCGTAAAACAATTAAAAATATATTAATTTTTTAAATTCTCAAACCGCTAAATCTGCCGCCTCTTGCACTTTCACACATCATAATGTAACAGCCGATAATTACCAGGAAAACAAACAACAAACGCTTCAACAGCATACTTAATACGACCCTAAAAATGCTACTTAAACGCCTATTATTGTTTCTATATTATATTTGGCTTGTTATCATCAGTGTTGATGACGTTGATTCTTTAAAATGAAGATGCGAAAAGCAACGTTGCCTCATTGTTATGTTTATATTAGTGTTACGGACCTCTTCGGAGCAATTTTTTTGTTTGTTCGGTGGTGCGGCGACCTTACAATACAGCTCGCCGTTGATATGAGAGCGCGTATCTCGTACTAAACGCAATTATTTGATTGGCCCATGCGTGCGAATTATATTTATTGGGTCAATGGTAACGAGGTGTAATTGAGATTTATAACATCGGCTTTAACGCGGTAAGTGGTGTGGGAGGTCTTGCACGTTAAGGTAATCCCTAGAATTCGATACATTGATTTTCTAGAGAAAACCAAGAACGCAAATACCACAAATTAAAACGATTTAAGTCCGTTTAATATAAGTGAACAACAATTTTTTACTTAGAAAAAATAAATAAATTAGTTAAATATATACAAGGTGTCTGTACAAGTTTGGCCAGAGCCTTCAGATTTATTCCTTTTTTCATAAGAAGTTATCTTATTTCTAAGCTGTTGTCAGAAGATTTTGAAATATTTAGTTAATTATGCTTAAAAATTAAATCTGAGGCAAATGCAGGCACAAAGTTGTACACCACCAATTTTCCCGACAAAAAATAGATGTTCAAATTAACTTAGTTTTAAGATTAAGAACACTCACAGAAAGTTGAATCTATAGAAACAAAAATAGAGATAAAATAAATTAATTTTTAACTACAAACAAACCTGATGATGATTATTCGAAAACGAAACGTTTTCAGCATCAACTTTTGATAATCAAACCATATTTAACCAATTTTCTTTTCATTCTCGCTTTTAGAGGGTTATGGAACGTGCCTTTCGTCAGTTCAGCATACTTAATCAACGGAACTTTACTAAAGAAATTCGACAGAACCAAATTGAACTACATCAGAAGCAACTACGATGCTGACATGGCTTTCTGCGCGAATCTACGCGATCTTGACGTTTTTATGTTCGTCTCTAACCGTTTAGATTTCGGGCATTTAGTAAATCCGGATACTTACGACATAACCCGAGCAAAACCAGATATGTACCAGATATTCGAGAATGAACTCGATTGGGAGGAACGGTACATTCACGAGGATTTCGCTGAAAATTTCAATCCTAATAAAACAGCAAAGCAGGTAATTTGCGATAACAATTTTAATTTTCTGTCATAATTGATTATGTTATAATCTATTCCAGCCTTGTCCAGATGTGTATTGGTTCCCGATCGTGTCTCCACGTTTCTGTAAGGATCTCATCGATATGATGGAGAACTTCGGTGGATGGTCGGATGGCAGCAATAAAGATAGCCGTTTAGAGGAGGATACGAAGCGGTTCCTACGAGAGATATTCACATGAATCAAGTCGGTTGGGAACGACACTGGTTATATTTCTTGCAGAAATACGTACGTCCTTTACAAGAAATGGTGTTCATAGGATACGAACATAACCCGCCTAGATCCCTTATGAATTTCGTCGTTAGATATAGACCGGATGAACAGCCATCTCTAAGGCCCCATCATGACAGCTCAACGTACACTATAAATATTGCTTTAAACCAGAAAGGTGATGATTACGAAGGGGCGGTTGCAGGTTCATTCGGTATAACTGTAGTGTTGTGGAGACGAAATCGGTTGGGTGTTGATGCATCCAGGAAAGTTGACTCATTATCATGAAGGATTGTTAGTAACTAAAGGTACGCGTTATATAATGATTGCTTTTGTTGATCCGTAACTTTTTTAAAATAAATTGTATATATATAAATCTAATTCTTCAAAACTCAATATAATGTTTAAAAAAGCAATATCAAATGGTAGGTAATACATAGTTATTGTTTGTAAAATTGCGATTGATATAGAATTTGTAAGCTTTAATTTGAAGAATTAACTATATTAAAAATTACCGTTCCTAATAAAACTTTCAATAGTGTGATTAAATGGATTCTCTTAATAATAGATCTATACTCGTAAAAATGTATAAATGTACTAAATACTCTCTAATGCAACTTTTTTAAAAGCTAGGACTCAATTTTTTAATACCTTTTTTTGTACTTAAATGTAACAAATTTTAAATAAATTTACATATGAAAGTTTTACATTATTACTGTTATTAACACCAAATTAACCCTTTAAAGACGCAGATGATCATTTTTTAACCAAAAGGATAAAAAAAGGAAAATCGATAAAAAAAGGAAAATCGATAAAATTGCGCTGGTCTTTGTCGAACTCTCCTAGAAAGGTTTGATTAAATTTTTTTTTACTTTTTGCTTCTTTTTTCATTCTTTTTGACAGCTGGAATGTTCTTATATATTTTTTCATCATTTTCAATGCTGCCATTTTTTTGCGAGGTGTTCGTCAGAATTTTTGATAAAGCACGTTTCTTTCACTACTACTCCATGTTCTCAATTCATCACTGCAGAAACGCCGAACCTGTTCTAGCGTGATTTGTCCATGTTCAGCCATCACGTGGTCATGCGTTCTAAAACTTTAAGGGTCATATTTATAGTTCGTGCTTGAGGTTGTGTTGGTGCTTGAGCACGCGATTTTGACAGATTTATTTACGTCAAAATTGCGTGCTCAAGCATCGACACAACCTCAAGCACGGACTATAAATATGACCCAGATATATGCCTAAATTTCAGCACTAGAAAAAGATGATAAAAGACCATCTGTCACGTTGAAACACGGCCATACCTCTGAATTTGCGGAAAAAAGCTGAAGACTATACTTCAGTTAACAAAGGTATAACTCTAAATCACCAAAGTCTTATGTGAGCTTCTAACAAGTTAATTGTCAACATTTTTGTTGACAGCTCTTAGCCACATCTAAATCTTGCAGTTTATTAATCCTGCCAGTTGACAGCAGCCTTAAATGAAAAATTCCGTTATCTTTTTCGAAATTACACAGTGATTTGAGCATTATGGTTAACCATAGTTAGAAAAATAGTACTAATCCGGAAAAATATGATTGAGTAAAAATTTATGTTCTCCTATATTTTGATTCATATCTTAACTTTTCATTCCCGTGCGCCAATGGAGGCCTCAGGGTTGCACGAAAAGTACTGGATTGTGAAAAGAGAAATGAAGTATAATACTTGTGGGCTTACAGATTATTCAAAGTTTGTTTAACACTTTTGCTAATTCTGTTAT
>CM043017.1:22058622-22223218 GCA_023690525.1 Holotrichia oblita
ATTGTGTTTAAATTATGTTGTAAATGAAATACATCGTTCCATGAATGGATAGAAGTATAGATTTTGAAATCATCTGCATAGGCCAGAACAGGCCAAGATAGTGAGGTAAGAAGGTCATTTATATATAATAAAAAAAGCAGTGGCCCCAGGTTGGAACCCTGGGAACACCGGGAAGTTGGAATGAAAGTGGAAGATGAGAAACTGTTGTAAAATACATAGTTACTTCTGTTAGTTAAGTAGGACCAAAGTAATTGCAGCAAAGAAGGACAGAATCGCAATGCAGATAGTTTATACACCAATATCCCATGATCAATACTGTCAAAAGCGCTACTGAAATCAGTATAGATAACATCCACTTGACCTTGCTGATCCAATTCCTGGCAAATATATTGTGTGATGCTTACAAGATTTGTAGCCGTTGATCTACCCCGAACAAATCCATGTTGATACGGGAAGATAGAATGTTTGACATTGTTATATATGCAACTGTATATTACATTCTCCTATAACTTTGCGAAGTTAGAAAATATTGATATAGGTCGATAATTATCAACGCAATTATTGGTGTCCCTTTCTTAAATACCGGAATAACTCTAGCCCGCTGCCATAGTGAAGGGAATACAGCTGTTTTGATAGAAAGATTAATTATCAACGCAAGAAGTTTAGCTAAGGCGTATCTGGCATTACGCACTACAAACGAGGGGATTAAATCGTCGCCTGAGATATGAGCGTTCGCAAATTTAGACATTAGTTGGAGCAAGTCTTCTTCAGTAACATAAGATAGAGAGAAAGAAACGCTATTATCTTTAGCAAAATCTAAGGGAAAGCCTGAGCTGGCACTCAAAATGGACTAAAATCGGTCAGCAAAGGCGTCAACAATACTGTTCAGACTATCCAAAATCACATTATTATAGGTCATTGTGTTAGGTATTCGTGTAGAACCCTTTCTGTCGTTTAAATATCGAAATATCATTTTAGGATTATGCTGCAACGAGGCTTCAACTGATTCCATGTAGGATTTGTATGCCTCCGATATTTTGCTTTTGCACAAGGAACGTGTCCGATGAGAGCAATATATATCGAGAAGCTGTATAGCTTATTCACGAATGTACTTCAAAACGATTTATTTGTCAATAAGTTAGGCAAATCCAAATCTTCCATTACTTCCTACAAACAAATGAGCATAAGGGCTGAAATATGTCTTTCCACTGTGAGAATTGGCAAAATTGTGTGAATGAATCCACACATGTTATCCCATAGAAAGGTAATTTCAGGTAACCGCACCGTTTTTCACCTCTTTCCGATGCTCCGAGTAATCTTGCCAAAAATCACATTATTCATTAATTTATTTATTATTAATTTATCCGTCTCCGTGTCGTCGAGTACGGTCGTGTTGTATATACGCGGCTCGAGTGATCTCAAGTTTTGCGTGAAGGAAGAGTGTATTACATTATTTACTTAGGTACAACAAAATGCCTCCAGGAACTCGTTCTGAAAAGAACGACGACACCGGCACTATAATAAATTTTCTGAAAAGTTCCGAATTTAATGAAATCATAAGGGGAATAGTCAGTAAAGAAACGAAAATGTTAAATAAAACTATAAGTGCATTAAATACAGAAATGGAAATTTTACGTCAATCTAATATTGACTTAATAAAATTACTAACTGCTAACAAATGTGATGTATATCAAACTTGTGCAACACAACAAGTAGTCAACGTTGAAGACGGTTGCAAAACTCCTACAAACGAAACATTCGAGGTAAACAAATCGGTCTCTTATGCAGAAAAACTCAGGGTCAATAAAGAAACTTCATCTGAAGGAAATAAAACACAAATCTTGTATCAAGGAAAAAATGTTAAAGAAAAAGCAAGACAGGAGGATTGGAATGTTATTTCGAAAAAACAGAAGCAACCAAAAAAGAAAAATAATACGGTATATGGTAACGTTGAAAATACTATAATTAAGGGGGTTACGAGATATTCCCACTTTCATATATGTAAATTACAACCCAATACCTATGCTGAAGATGTAGTAAAATATCTAGAAAGTAAAAATATAGGTGATGTGAAATGTGAAAAAATAGTATCTAGATTTCCAAATGAGTATTCCTCATTTAAAAGTCTCAGTCCGTTTAAATACAAAGAAGAGAAATTACGAAAGCGGAGCTCTGGCCCCAGGACGTTGGAATTAACCCTTTTTTACACCGTCTTGTGAAACCAAACAGCAAGAGCTGAAACAAGTATCTGATATAAACCAAAACAAGCGATATTTAAACAACGCGGTATCGTTTGTTCCGAATAATAAAAACTATGCGATAATTCATCAGAATGTACAGTCTCTAGGGAACAGTGTTAACCAATTAGAAGAACTTTTGAAAGACAACCCAGAAACCGTAATATTATGTATTACAGAACACTGGAGATCAAACAACAAATCACCCAAACTGGTATAAAGAACTTCAGACTTGTGGCAAGCTGTTGTCGAGAAGAAGGAAACATGGAGGATGTGCCATTTTCAACAGCATCAGAGATACGGTCCAAGCGAGAGAATGCAGAAATATAAATGAACTTTCCATACTTGGCGACTTTGAGTGTGCTGCTATGGAATGTGTGTTAAACAGAAAAGTGATTGTTGTGTTGTCAATATACCGTCCGCCTGACGGAAAGGTTGATGTCTTCTTCAGTCAGCTGGAAAGTATTTTAGGTAGTAAAATAGATACCAATAAGAGTATTTTTATTGCAGGTGATTTTAATATTGAAATGCTA
Source organism: Holotrichia oblita (assembly GCA_023690525.1). Taxonomy (NCBI): domain Eukaryota; kingdom Metazoa; phylum Arthropoda; class Insecta; order Coleoptera; family Scarabaeidae; genus Holotrichia; species Holotrichia oblita. The sequence goes on from CM043017.1 coordinate 22,061,393, forward strand.
GATAAAGCTAACAATAAAAATAGGTTATTCTCCTTGCTTAACTTTCATGCGATAACAACAACCATACATGAATACACTAGAGTAACTGCTCATTCAAAAAGTTGTTTAGATAATATTTGTACTAATGTAGTTTATTCAAAATCTGAGGTTCTAAACGCTCATATATCTGATCATTTTGCGCAAAAGGTCACTTTCCATCTGAGAGAATCGACAAATACAAAACTTGTTCATAAAAGATTTTTTAATGACTATAGTCAAAATGCTTTCGTAGTTGAGATTAAAAAACAAACTTGGGATAATGTAAGGCAAATTGAGGTAAACGATGTAAATAAACAGTGGTGTGAGTTTATCAATGACTATACAAATATATTTAATGCCTGTTTCCCCTTGAAAATGGCGCACGTAAATAAAAAAGTCAAATACAACAAAACAGAACATGTTATGAAAATAAAACAACAATTACAGACTTTGATGGTACTTTCTAACAGTAATCCTGTTTATAAAAATCAGTATATTGAAATGAAAAGACACTACGATCAAGTATTAAAAGATGAAAAAAGTAAATCGTATGAAAATAGAATTAAAAACTCGGATTGTAAAATTAAAACGATGTGGGCAATATGTAACGAATTAACAGGAAAATCGAACAAAGAACAAAGCACGTGCGAAAATGTCTCCTTACTAGCAAATGAATTCAACGATCATTTAATCAGCGCCGTCCAAGAACTTCTAGACAAACAGCAGCATCAGCCTTTTAAGTGTGATGTAGAAGAAAATAAACAATCAATGTATCTAAAACCCATAAACGTTGATGAACTAATTCAAATATCACAAAATCTGACGAATAAATACTGTTGTGACTACGATGGCATACCTGCCAACATTGTAAAACTTTCAATAACGCACATAGCACCCATACTTTGCCATATTATTAATAACTCTATGAAGGTCTCAGTATTTCTAACTCAATTAAAATTAGCGTTAATAAAGCCAGTATATAAGAAAGGTAACCCAAAAGATCTTAACAATTTTAGGCCGATAAGTTTAGTGCCAGCCTTCTCCAAAATCTTTGAGCTAGTAATGTGTTCACGATTGTTAAATTTTATGAATAAATGTCATCTGTTGTCAAACTTTCAGCACGGATATTTGAGAAGCAGATCTACAAATACTGCTGTGTATCAATTTACTAACGCAATACTGCATGAGTTGGAGAATAAAAATTTAACTATAGGACTTTTCTTGGATCTGAGTAAAGCATACGATTGTGTAAATCGTGACTATCTTTTACAGAAGCTAGAAAGTTACGGGGTGAGAGGTAACGCTTATAAATGGATAAAATCATATCTCTCAGATAGACAGCAACAAGTTATCATTACGAACAATAATGTAAGTGTAAAATCAAATATAAGAAATACTAATATAGAAATAGCACAGGGTAGTATAGTGGGCCCACTTTTATTTGTAATTTATATAAATGATCTAGATGCTTTTATGGGAAATTATTCCGTGGTAAATTACGCTGATGACACGAATATCTTAATTTCCGGGAAGAATGTACCAGAAACCATCGAAAACACTCAGGTTGGGTTTTCCAAAGCATATCACTGGTTTAATATGAACAAATTGTCGCTAGATAGCATAAAAACGAATGCAATACTTTTTCGAACGAAACAATCACAAATCATTGTAGAAGATAGCATAACTTTAGAAAATAATGAAATAAAACCAGTCAAAAACACCAAATTCCTGGGAATGTATGTTGATGAATTTCTAGATTGGGGTGACCACATAGACCACATCTGTCTAAAATTGAGTAGTATTGGCTATGGAATCAAAGTAGTGGCCCAATACATGAATAAGGAAACTTTAAAAATGATTTATCAAGCGAACTTTGAATCCATCCTACTAATACAAAAAAGAACTCTTAGGTCGATGAATAATATGAGATTCAGAGATTCGTGTCGGGGTATCTTTAAAGATATATACATAATGACTGTATACGGTTTATATATGAATGTTTACTTTTTGTAATCAAGCATAGAGAAGAATTTGAATGTGAATATAATCATAATTATAATACAAGAACTTTAGACTTAAATTATCCCTTTCACAGATTGAAACTAACCGAAAATGGTCCATGTGCATAAAATTCTTTAACAAACTACCCTCTCCTCTCAAACAGTTGCCAACTAAAAATTTTAAAACAATAATTAGCAAGCTTCTTATAGATTTAGAACCTTATGCTCTGGCTGACTATTTAGATCATAAGAACCTGCAAAATTTAATTTAAAGTTTGTTTTACATGTATTTTCTGTTTCATGACGTCATTTCATATTTATTTCTGTGTACCGTTGTTGTATATGTGAATTAATTTTTGAAATAAAGAAGTATTATTATTATTATTATTATTATTATTATTATTATTATTATTATTATTTGAAGAAGGTATATTCAATTCAAGAATTTTGTTCATACATCGTGAAATGATTGCATAGGTAATGTGAAATTTGCGCGCGAATTTTGTTTTCTGACGAACTGCGATTCTTGCCGGGTGTGTCTATATGACGCATACGTCTAATGCGTGTAGAACAAATAACGACGGTTCGCCTGTATAGAGACGAAATGTTACATCTCGTTGCTCAGGGCTAGCTCATTTTTCAGATTTGAATCCGATCTTACATTTTTGGGATATTATCAGTTGGGGACATAACTATTAAGTAGTTCTTCCAGCTAATGTTGAAGAACTATGGCGGCGAGCGAGTTCTAACAAAATCCACGTATCATATAGCACCATGCCTTGCCTTGTTGCTGTGATAGGAAGGTACTTCCGTTATTAATGCTGCATCGCTGTCCTGGTATTTAAAAATTGCAGAGTATAGAACCTGCTAAATGTATGTATGCCACAACAAATATATTTGCTACTACTAGGTTTTGTATGAATTAAAGATGCTTAGTATCGCTTTGTCGTGGTTAATTAATAATTTATTTCTGTCTGTTCATTCATCAGTTATCCAATTATCATACAATATTGAAATCAAACTCAACTCCATTCAAAATAATCCGATAATATCCGAACATGTAAGGGATGTGTTTGAGACATTTCCTTTACACTCGTGACCGCAGATCACCATTGATTGCTAGTAGGCATTCGTAATGCTTTCCCACAGAATGTATGAAATTGTATAGAATTGTATCGTTTTGATTGTTTGTCTTTGTTAGCGGCAAAATTATTGTGTATCTAAGCATGCAATAATAATATCTCTATCTATTTCCACACTACAAACACATTCAATTTCTAATTAGCAGCACTCCGATTTATAGTAAAGACTACGTTATCCGCTTCGTCACCGAAGGTTTTATCATTTCGTGAAAGTTTTTAATACTTCAAGAATTAGTATTGTTTTCGGCGAAGTTCCCGTTTCAGATAAGCTCTAATCTACACTTTTAAATTAACAAACTTAGATAGAAAGTGTTATCTTGTGTATTACCCCTTACAGATTCATGAGATACGTAAGATAAAGTAATTAGGTGCTTGTATTCTTTTTTGTTGCTCCGACAGATTTAATCCGTTTCACTTTCAGAAGTTTCTCAATTAACTGACATTTCTTTGAAGAAAAAGAAAAAAAAGGGAGTAAATACAGATACTTTAGCAGCGATATATTTTGGGGTGACTGTCTATCTTAGCTTTACTTAAGCTTAGAACTCATCCTGTAGCGGAAGTTGACACTTCAGCTTGTATCCTGCTTTTTTTTTAATTTATCTGTCTATGGATAGCCGCAACATAATGGGAAAGTATCTCGAAGCGCTTCTGATTCCTACCGAATTGACATCCGCAGATTTCTGGTTTGAATATTAAGGAGGCACGTTGAATAATTCAGCGCTGTATGCTTTTCCTATTAAGTTCAAAATCATATCCGAGTCGCGGTGTATAGAATTAGTGAATTGGTAATCAGTAAGCATGATGTACATATGTCAAAATGGATTAATCACGAAACATAACAGTTAAATGTAGAGTTCTTTCAATATGACGTAAAGCTTAACATTGTTTCTTAATAATGTTTAACAATGAAATGTTTGATAATTCCATTTTTGGAGTTCTGTCTTTTTTTACGATATGATTCTCTCATTTAAATTGCTCTTAAATATTTAAAAAATGCGCTAGGGATTACGTAATACGACAAAAATTAAGGATGTAGTTAGCAGAAAAGAAGCCTCTTTCCATACCGTTAGATAGATTTATTGTAATAATATACACAAAAGTCAAGCGTTATGGATGGCTAGCACATACATTTCGCCTTCAGAAAATAAGTTCCTTTTTAATGAATGTAAACGTAAAAGTTAAATTATAAATATTTAATGAAATAAATCATCGAAAACATAAAGCTCCAATATTTACTTACATAATTTTGGGCCAATCAATCACGTATACAGGGTGTTTAAAAAGGATGCGGCAATATTAAAGGAGGTGATTGACCAGGTCATTTTATACAAAAAAGTTCCTGTAAACATAGGTCCGTAAACGCTTCGTTACCGATCTACAGCGCGTTGAAGTTTAATAAAAAAAAAACAGTAAAAATTAGATTTTTCCAAAACGACTTGAGATATCATAATGAAATTTTAGTCATCTTAATAGCTGTGGGAGACACATACTTTGCAATACAACACGATGTTTTAGTCGTACCAGTAGCGCGCGTATTGGCACGTCACAGGCTATTTTAAAAATTATATGCTTAAAAATATGCTTTTATTCTTTGTTCAATTGTGAAGAAAAAAGCTCTCTTAACTTTTTATCGTACCGTTTTTTAGTAGAAAAACATTTTAGTGCATATCCATTTATCATGCGTACAAAAATATTTGTAAACAGTCATTGTAGCGTTTTTTCAACTTTAATCGCTTTTCTCTCCGTAACTCTGGGTTTTAGACCCAACTAATGTTATATCAAATTGTTTGTATTGATTAGCAAAATCGATTGGAATATTCTAATACCGAATGTTCCATTAAAAAAAACATAAGTTTAGTTCATCAACGACTGGTTCGATCACCCTGTATAACGAGAATATTTTTCAAACGTAGACCATATAGCCCTCAATCAAATCCCAGAAAGTTTTTTCAAAACTCCTCATCGTTTAATTACAATCGTCCACCCCATCTTGGTTGCACTATCCTGTATATGTAGTTTATTGCTAATTATGTACAATTTATCTCAGAATTAATGTCATACACTTCTAGAGATACCAATTCGTTTTCAATCTTTTCTTAGACAAATAGATATGTCTCGTCGACTCTTGTTATATCCTTATCTTGATACCCCTTATCTACCTTGCAAGAAAGTGGTTGGTGAAATTACACCCAGACAGAGCAAATTACAAAATCCAGTGATGATCTGAATAATTTTTGTTTGCTATTGAAACAGTATTCCCAACAAATTGTATTAACAATTACTAACCCAGAGATTGTGACAAATATATTCAACATCAGTTTTCAACAAACGCCAACACGCATTCTTAAAACAATTCCTGATGTGCCATGTGATCCTAAGACTACCGGCAAGGCACAAACAGCCTACCTATATAATAATAATAAAACAACAGACATACACTCTATGTTAGAATACTAAATTTCAAAATGTAGAGTGTATCAAAAAAGGAAAAGAATTCATTCAAGTTTATAGAATACATTAATTTGTAAAAAAATCCTTTAATTGTTTTTTTTAATGTAATTGATGCTGATTTTTAATTGATACAGGAAAAGAATTAAAAATCTTAACGCTTAAATAGTTTGGAGAATTCTCAGTAACTCTTGACCTATTATACGGAATCTTAAACGTGTCTTTATTACGAGTTTCATAAGAATGAAAATCAGAATTTAGATTAAATTTATGTTTATGCTTAAATATATACAATGATGATTCATTTATAAAAGATTACAGAATGTCATTATCTTCAAATTTGAAAAAATATTCCTACAGGAATTGAGCTAATAAGTCATCATTAGCCATGGTAAAATTACCGCAAAGAGTTATTCCATATCTAATATGAGACCCAACATAGGAATGATAAAATAAAGTTAACTGGAAAACTGTTAATGTCTGCCTAAACGCACGAAAGAGATAGCATAAAAAATGTCCAGTTAAGATTACTATCAAAATAAAGGCCAAGGAACTTTAATTCATATGCTCTAGTTAAAACAGAATTATTAACATATATGTTTAAGTTAAGATCATTTCTGTTTTCATATTGATGAAATCTAATATAAAATGTCTTGCATTCATTCAATTTTAAATAGCTACTATTTAAGTAGAACACTAACAAGGAAACACAGCCAAGTGGTAGTGACCGATTTAAATGAAATTTTGTGGGGTTGTAGACTGATGCAGTGTAAGAACAATGGTAACTTCCATAGATGCTAAATCACCCGTTTTATGGGGGGTGAGGCGCCCTAAAGCCAACGCTACCCTTCGTTATAGTATAGTAATAGTTTGTCTGTCATAGTTCTTGTTTTCAAGAAACAACCCCCATCCCCTAATTTTTCTAAAACTATTGTCGCTATCTTTTAGTACACATAAAACAGTTATATATTTGTCTTAACTATTTTTTGATATGTCTTATAGTTTTGGAGATGTTAAAGCTAATAGCGAAGGATAGCGTTTGCCTTAGGACGCCTCACCCCCCGAAAACGGGCGATTTAGCATCTATGGAAGTTACCGTTGTTCTTACAATGCATCAGTCTACAAACACACCAAATTTCATCTAAATCGATCACCACCACTTGCCTGTGTTTCCTTGTAAGTTAGTCATGATGGAGTTACATTTCTCACCTAGAAAATTACTGTCAATATTGGACGCCAACAGGATAGTATCGTCCGCATATAAACTAAGTAAGATATCAGTAATATGTAAATCAATATTATTCATATATAGTATAAATAGTGTGGGGTCAATAACAGATCCCTGCGGCACACCCATATTACGTGGCATTCTATTCGATTTAACCTGAACAGGTTTGTTATTTATATAACTAGAAATGTGTACATACTGAAGTCTCCCATACAAAAAGTTTTTAATCCAATCAAGAGTGTACCTCTGATGCCCATGTCATAAAGTCTTTTAAACAAAATGTTACGATTTACACAATCAAAAGCTCGACTAAGATCACAAAAGATTCCAACAGGGCACTCACCACTATCAATATGTCCAATAATTCTTTCAGAAAACCGTAAAGAAAGCAGTATCAGTGCTCTTATTTTTTGTAAACCCATGCTGAACAGCAGAAATAACAGAGAATTTATCAAGGAATTTTGGAATCTCTCCAGAAAGTAATATTCAAACGTTTTAGAAAAAATAGATGAAACTGCAAAAGGTCGATAATTGGAAACAAGGAACTTTTCTCCCTTTTTAAAAACCGGTTTAATTTTATTTACTTTCAATACAGCAGAAAAATTACCTCCAGAAAACGATAAATTAATTCAATGCGCTAAAGGTGATGCTATCTCGTCATAACCACTAGACTTAATGTTTTTTAATTTTGTTAGTTATAACACTTAACAATTTACATTCTGTAATTCAAAAAAGATTCAAGCAAAGCTAGTCCACAACAACCGCTCTAAAAGCATTTTACAACATTATTATAGAAGAGATAGACAAAAAGCATTTTACCTTCTCTGTTTTCTACGATTTCAGTAAAGCGTCCGATTGTGTGTAACATTCGCTACCCATGAATAAATTATACTAATCTGGAATTAGAAGAAACGCTGCAGATTGGATAGCATTGTACTTAAAGTTTTCTGATTTTATTTTGAACACCCTCTATAATATTTTATTGCTATTCAAGTATGCACTTTAAGCTATGCCTCTACACATTAGTTCACCTCCGAGCGGGCCATAGCAGTGTGAATTGCAACAGCGTATTCCCCCCTTCGCGTTGTAGCTTGCGTCTGGCGTCGACACTCATGCATACACAATTCAGTTGAATTTAAATCGAGCAAGAGTATGATCGGTGATGTCGTGATCGACGAGCGATCTTGCGTGGCGCATGCCTACGCGTTGCCACATCGCACTGCATTCTATGCGTCTAGTGTAACTTCCCATGGCCCGCTCTGAGGTGAACAAATGTGTATACTTTCTTTGGGTCCATTGTGATGACGAGATATAACATTTTATTTCATGGCCTACAAAATTTAAAAAAATTTGGAGGAAAAGCTTGGAAGTTAGTGACTGTTTCGAATTGTAAAATTTATTCGAAAATAGACAGTTCCGATAAAAATAGTGTTAATATTCAATTCTACGTTAAAATAGGTGATAACCTAGTGGAAACAACACGCAAATTGAATGCTGTATCTGATAGTGAATACCTACATCGCAACACTATTTGCAAATGCTATCATTATTTCAAACAAGGTGGTACAGAAACCGCCACATAGACGAAAGAAGGACGACCTCTAAATCCGGTTAATCCGAGATTGTTAAAAGCTATTACCGGCTGTCTGGTGAAGAATCCTAAAACATCACTGGCCCTATTTTCTGCTAAACTTGACGAGTCAAAAGGATGTCTACAACACATTATCAAAACGTGTCTTCAGTTCAGAGAGGTCTTGGTCAAGTGAGTGCTCAAATTGCTGTCCAATAAGCAAAAGAAGAAAAGAGTTGATCATACTCGGTCGATTTTACCATCACAGACCAGAAATTCAGCTTCGGACTGGCACTTTTCTAGGCAGCCACCACCAAAAGTCGAGCGTATCAAAATTACATTCAAAAAGATCATGGCTACTGTGTTCTGGAATAAGGATAAGGAGATCGTGGATACTGATTATCTCAACGTACTAGATGAAGCTTGTTGATGTGGTCAATGCCAAGATTCCGGCTAGTAAGCTTCGTAAAGTCAAATTTCTACAAGACAATTGTCTAACCCATAAAGCAAGTGTTCGAAAAGATACACTCAACTCATTATTACTTGTTTCGAAATTTGAAAAATGATATGTTAAAACGCAAATTTATAAGCGTTGAGTTCTAGGAATTGCACATGATTTCTACGATCAATGTTTTAATAACATCCTTTGGGAAGCATAACATTTAAGAAAGGTAATGTTTCCGTTGTCTTATTTCAGCACCACTTTACCTGCCACTTATCAGCGACGTTAACGTTACGGCTGAATATCTGTTGTAATACTTTAATGGATTTACCTAGTATAGGTACTGATGTATACTTAATCATAACAATTTCCAATTCCTGTATCAAACGAGCAAACTCAATTAAATTCTCCGTTCCTTTAATCTCGTTCCATTTTAAACAACTTCACTTATATTACACATAAAATAATAAACAAAAATAATAGTAAAACTTGCAAAGTACAAAGAGAACCTTTATACATATTTTCATAACAAAATATATTTTGCAATATATAATGGGTTTATATAAACTCTTGTGACTGTTGAGATTGTTTTTCAAGTGCTTGCTTTTACGTACAAACGTTTCCCAAACTTTTCAAGCTTGGTTTTTATTACAATTTATTTTCCATATTGCGTCATACATACTTCAAAATTAATTTAATAAATCAAAATATTTATTACAATGAACTGCAAATAGAACGAAATTATATTTAAAGTCAATGAATAACAACTGGTTCTTAGTTGTTATATCATATTTCTCTATTTATCTTTTGAATAAGTGTTTGTTGAATATTTTTCTGGCATACTCTTTAAAAGAGTAATAAAATTTTTCTGAGAAACTAGGATATATATTCACTTCTCACACTGGACCGAAAGTCAATTAGCGAGTGATCTTTAAAAACATTAACAATTACGCCATTAATAAAAATGGAACGATATAGGCTTCAACAACGCATTGAAATTATTAAAATTCAGTACAAAAATGATGAAAATTTTGCGGTCACGGTTCGCAAATCTAAAGCATTTTTCGGTCGTTGTGAAGCTCCTTCTCGGCCAGCAATTGTGAAACAGGTGAAAAAATTTGAGCTGTTGGGATGTGAAAAATCGAAGTCATACACGTTTTTCAAGAACAAATGAGAATATTGCTGTTGTAGGCCATAGAGCTCAGGAGAACTCAAGTTTGTCCATTTCTCGTCGATCTTTGAAATTGGGCATTCCACGAACGACATTACACCGTATTTTGCATAAAGACTTAGGTCTTAAGGCTTTTAAAGTTCGGTTAACACAAAAACTCACGCCCACCGACCATCAACAACGTCGTGTTTTTGCTGATTGGGTCCTTGAAATGCATCAAGCTGATCCGGAATTTTATCGAAAAATCATCTTGACTGATGAGGCCATTTTCACCTCGGAGGCTACGTAAACAAGCAGAATTGTCGCATTTGGAGCTCGGAAAACCCAAGAATGATTGTTGAAAAGCCTCCTCATCCTCAACGTGTGACTGTTTGGTGCGATTTTATGGTCTAGGGAGGGTCATTGCACCTTACTTTTTCGAAAATGAGGCTGGAGAAACTGTTATTGTGAATAAACTGTTATGGTGAATTTTCAAATTTGGTGAAAATTTTACTAAGCGTGCTCTTCTGCGTGTTTCTAGTAATCCAGTAATCATCGTATAAAGGAAGCACCAAGCCAACATTTTATAAGATGCAAAAAGGCAATCACTACGAAAGTTGGTGCAAACGCCACAGGGGTTCGCCCGAAAATAATAAGGCACCACATCCCCTATTTTTCCTATTAGTTCTTTGAGGTTTTTTGCTGGAAATCATATAGAAGGTGTGCTTAGACAACAGTAAAATCTGCACCAAATTTAAACGAAATCTTAAAACACACTGAAAAGTGAGATAAGAAAAGTTCAACGACTGCTCTGTTTTATAAAAAAATATTTCTCTGGAGTGTAATATTTTTCAAGTAATAAAACACAGCATTTCTAAATTAATTAAAGCATACATACAAATTTGCCAAAAAACTGTTTTAATTAAGAGCTAGTATGGTATCAACAAGAAACTTAAGTTCACAAAAGTTGTTAAAAATTTCTTCCATTATGTTGCACACAAGAAAAGTCGATACTACAAATTAATGCCCCACACCGGCTCAAATATTTCGGAAATTTGTCTTACCTCGACACATACCGTCTATATTCTTTGCAGTAACTCTAACTTATTTCCTCTACAAATCTTATAATGAGCTTCTTTATTGTGCCCGAAGGAGAAAATATGGATCATTATTACCAACGCAACTATCCAAACATACATCTTTGTAGAAATTTGTCACCACTCCTTTTAAATGTGATTGTGCATCGTCATGCATGTAGCACATATTTAGCCTAGTTTGCAATGGAATATTGAAGGAAATCTCAGAAATCTCTTTAAGTAAATTGATTAGATAGAACAAATGGTTCTAACAGGAAATCATGGCTAAGGTTACTCACGGGAATCTTAACTGATCACTACACACTGAACAAACACCTGCATCGCATAGGCATAGTAAACTCTCCCCTGTACAGAAAGTGTGAGAATGCGGAGGAAACTCCAATCCATCTGGTTGCCGACTGCTCGACAGCGGTCACACTCCAATTTAAATTTTTTCACGTGAGAACATATGATCTTGCTGCAGTTTTGCCTGTTTATGTATCTCTTTCAAGGGTGGTTCTGAAACCTTTTTTAGCCACCTAAAACGTTTACTGTCGGATAAAATTTGTTTTACCGAAAGAACGGATATATCGAAGCGCCGTCATTATTACTCACTATAAACTTTCTTAACAGCTCTTTTTGATAATTCCTGACTCACGTAATAAGCAAGAAAATATACATAATTAGACATTGGTCAACCTAATTTCCGATGTGCAGGCTGTGCAATTATCCACGAACTAAATAGCATTTCTTTTGATTGTTATCATCTCTTTGACGAAATCGATAAGCTACTCTTTGAATAAATTTGCAGTTAGTTATATCAGTATTTTGTGTCTCTTCTATATAACGTTTTTTGAATAACATTTCATCTCGGTTTCTTCATCTACAAAAGTATCCATTTATGCAGATAAATTCTGATTTTCCTCTTCTGTCAGCAATTTCTTCTGCTTTTTGTTTCAGAATTGGGTCAGAACTGGAATGGTTTTTCTCTGAACCACTCCATCTACTCACTTTCTACTTACAGTTCGTTATCACTATGCTTCCTTGCCAGTCATATAATACAGTATGTCTTTTCTTTTTAACAACTTACACACTTATGCTTCAGATATTTTTTAGCAATTTCTGACTGAGTGCGTTTCATTTTATCTACAAATATATCAATAATAATTCATGCCTTACTATTCCCCAATAGCTTACGCCAATTACAACGGGCTTCGGCTGACGATGAGTTATTATTACACCTGCGGTTATAGACCGAGTTAAGATGTTACCTATTGTCAATTTGCCGTGGAATTTGGAAAACTACAGAAAACCAAATTCAGAGAGGAAGCACCGCCGGACTACGAAGCAAGTGTATTAGCTAGTAGACCACAATAATCAAATAACCTCCACTTTTTCTTTGAGCGTCAAAACTTTTCTTTTAATGGAACTTTAGCCTATTTTATACACCACTCCAATTAAAACAAGGATAATAGAAACGCTGAATTGGGAAGTAATCGCTCTCATGTATATTTTATTGCAACTTTTTACTGAACTTTTCGAATTTAGATTGAGATTCAGAAAAAAAATAGTCATTGCGGAATCTAAGAACTATAAGACTGATATGCGCACAGCTAGAAATTCAAATTTGAGTTCGATTCTGTAGGTTTACCGAAAATTTTGCAGAAACAATATTATTTTAGGAACAAGTTTTTCAAAGTGTAATAATAGGCTTTATTTTATACTCGTATTTAATTGTTTGACATAACCTATAAATCTCACCTGATTAAATGTCAGAAATTCAAATCGAATGAAATCCTTGTAACAACTTCAGAATATATAAACGTCAGGTACAAACACGATTTTATAATTCTACTGAGATGATTTAACGTGAACAATAACTTTGTGCGCGCCCATTCAAATAAATATAACACGACGATTTTCCCTCAAACAGAATTCCGTGAAGTTTACTATGAGGAAATTTCGATAAACTTACAAAGATGAACGATGTTTCTTTTACACCGTTTTCTCTACAATCTTTGTATTGTTTCCCTCTAAATATAGTTTGATTTTCTTCAGGGTAAAATATCAAGAAGCAAGTCTCCTCGACTATCGAATACATTACAACACTCCAGATCCAATTACTTGACTTAAAAATATTATAGAAGTCACATTTCAATTAATGTTAGTCTACATCTTTTAAGAGGGAAAGTTCGGTTCCCCAAAGTCTGAAGACATAATCCGCTCTAATTAACTTTAAGGAAACCGAGTGAAGTTAAAGGGAAAAAAATCGCATCGAAATAAGTACTCTCAAAAGTTAGTAACTCCTAAATTAGGAGAGAAAATAGAATTTTTAAATAGAATCTCAGATGGTAAGGTGTATAATATACATATAGTATGTATAGTACATCACTGTACCAACTAAAGATAAGTTTTAAAGAAAGAATTTTAATAAAAACGGTTTTTATATTTGGGTTTACTCAATAAATATTAGTTAAATACGAGACTTGAAAATTATTTTCTGCTATATAAGAATTGTAAAATCTTTAAAAATATGTATTTTTCTCTTTTTTCTCACCCTAAAAGAATGCCTGCGTTGAAAGGCAAAAAGAAAATAAATGATGATTACACCATTAAGCTATCCAAATTTACACAAATTAGGACGGCTCGGGTTCTTGCCAATGAATTTTTTTTTTTTTGTATTTCGAACCAGCTTCTGTCGGTTATTCCTATAACGTTACAACTGAATAAAATACATGTTTTATTCGTTATTACATGTTTAATTTAATTAGACGACTTAAAACAAGAAATAAAAGACTGGGAAAAGAAGACAAAAATGTATTTGGTAAAAATTTAAAACGTTCGAAAACATATTTATGTAAATTATGTCTAAGCATGCATCAGACAACAAGCTGTTAGCTTGTAATTCTTCGCAATTCTTAACCTGTCAAATTAAAGAAAAGAGCTTATTAATATTTTATCGATTGAGATTGTATGAAGGTAATGAAAGAAAAACAGTAGAAGCAGGTAATTAGGCCATCAAGTTTTTAGTAAAAAGTTGGGAAACCAAATTCTTTATGCCACTTGCTATTTGAACGCTGTTTCCCTATATACAGGGCGTCAAATTAAAGTATTTCGAAAGTATATACATATATTAATATCTCCAAACATCGAACCAAAAGTTTACAAGACGCAAAAAGTCAGATAAATCATCAGTTTACTATAAAAAGTGGGTGTCAAGTCCATAGGCGTTCGTAAAAAAAAAATGGGACTCAAAGAGTATCACATGCCCTATTTTTTGTATTTGATAAGAATAAAATTTGAATCAAATTTGAAAACAATATTACAAAACATACCGGAAATATTAATAAAGATACTTTTAAAAAAGTTAACTTTGATACCTGATGTTATAAAATCAAGAGCGTTCAAATACAAATGACCTACTTTTTGTACCAGCATGTAAAAAAAAGTATCAACAAAATAACTATCATTATTAAAAATTATTTACAAAGTGGTGTTGAAATGTGGCCCTCCAGCGACACTGCCCTTTGCTTTGTGAAAACAATATTTCTCTGAAATAGTTTTAACGTTTTATATCCGTGGTATTTTTTGAATACCTAGTTCAGGTAGGCTGAAATATTAGGAAATGTTTAGGATTTTTAAATAAATAAAGGAAAGCATTTTGAAATTAATTAAAATTGTTTTAATTAACAACTAATATGATACCGATAACAAACTTAAATTCTCAGACATTAGAATTTGTTTCCATTATGTATGCACACAAAAATCAGCCATTGCTCCACATATCCAAATATTTGGGAATTTGCCTTACACACCGTCTGCATTCTTTCCAGTAACTCATTGTTTTCTCTATGAATTTCATAAACAGTTTTCTTATTGTGCTCGAAAAAGAAAATACCTATTGGTTTAATATCTAGCGATCTTACTAGCCAACGAATGAGGCTATTGTTATTAAATCATACTTCTGCTTTCAAAAATACTGTAATTTTAGATAAAAAACCAAAATATAGGAATAGGTTATTTCTTCTCTTAAAACATGATAGGATTTTTTTTCCTTGATTAATTAAAAATTATTATGTAGACATTTTAAAACAAAAAATGTTGTCAGACATTGACAAAGTTTGGAAATACTTCAAACCAATTTGCAAGTTTTTATAAACATTTTTACATTTGTATAATTTATATATTGTTTATACTTTTAGAAATAATATAATTTCCTGAAGAAGTCACAGAATTGTGACGAAATATTGAAAATAAAGATTTTTATAATATCTATTATTAAAACCCGTAGAAATTTTGTTGTTATCTATCCATCTATCCAGATATACATTCTTGTGGAAATTTGTTACCACTTTTTTTAAATGTGTTGATGCACCTGGTTTGCAATGGAATATTTTCTAATAATAAAATCTCTAAATTTCACAATCCGGTCGTGTTGCACTGGTATGGATTTTTGCCCACTAAAAATCGGATTTTTTTTTACTTTTTCTTAAACCCCATTCCATTAAAGATTCAATGACCTAATTAGGCCATCAAGTTTTAGCAAAAAATTAGGAAACCAAATTCGTTCCAAGCTCCTTTTTGGAGTTATATTGAACTTGTATTACTTACTGTATACAGGGGTGTAACAGTGGGAACGCCATGGCCTCTGGTAGTCAAACGGTAACAATTTTTGGAAAGTTCTATACTGGAACATATGTAAGCGCATTAGATCTACAATTTAAAAATAATAGGCAATATACAGGGTGTTTCAAAACTTAGCAATGTACCAAAGTTATGTTTTTCTTAATGGAACACCCTGTATTTTATGGCATTTTTGAGTTGTGCACTGAAATCTAGATCAACTTTATTCTAGGTTTCCTATGTCTGATTTTTGTAGTTTACGAGATATTTCAAGTTTTTTGAAAATAGTTAGAGGGGAAGTAACGGCTGTCACAACGTTAACTAAACGTAATTAAGATGATCGTGGAGCTAGTGGGGTTAGCAGCCAGCAGGGTTAGCTAGTGGCTGCTAACCCCACTAGCTCCACGATCATCTTTTTGAAAATGCAATGTCGTACGAAAAGTTTAGTATCTCGAAAATGACTTAATTTAGAGAAATGGAACGAAAAGCGGAAATAGTAGATCCGTTGACTGATTGAATGCCATATTCACAGTTGTCGAGTATTCTACAAGTCGTTCAAGTACCGAGGCCAAACTTTGTGAACTTCTTTCGTGCATAACTTTATTATTTTAAATGGAACACCCTGTATGTATTTACATTATTAGATAGAACATTTTATTGTCTAAAAACCAGTATGAGGAATCCCTATGACTATCTGTATTAGTTTTCAAGTTATTTGATGTTTTTAGATAATTTAAGTGAACTAAATTTGTTCTTTGTAAGTGAACAGCCAGTATATCTTTACATCGATGGATAGAAATATTATTATTCGAAGAAGTTGATTTTATATTGTTACAATTTAGGTATTTGAAAACATAAATTCCAAGTAATAAAAATAAACAAAACAAAAAAGCAGTAAATATTTTTGTAGTTGGATTAAGAAAAAAAGATTTCGTATAAAATAAATAAAAAAACATAACAAAATAAACGAAAAAGTGCTAGCGTTTAACATAATTGCCATTTTCTTCAATACAGAAAATAACCCTCTGTTCAAATGCTGTTCTAACTTTCCTCAGCATATCCGGTGTTACTGAACCGAAGGCGTCTCTGATTCTCGTTTTCATATCCTCTGCAGTGGGCAAGATATTGTAAACGATCCCTTTTACATACTCCCCATAGGAAAAGGTGCATACATGTTAAGTCCGGAGACCTTGGTGGCCAATTGCACGGACCATCTCTTCCGTTCCACCTATTAGGAAATTTCCTGTGAAGGTAGTTTTTGACGAATCGTTTAGAATGGGCAGAAGCGCCGTCTAATTGAAGCCACATCCGGTTTCTAATATTCAAGGGAATATTTTCCAAAAGGGTCGAAAAGTCCCATTTTAAGAATCTTAGAAATTCGTCTCTTTTAGGTGCCCATTGAAGAACTATGGTCCAATTACATAATCACCTATAGTGCCTCCAAACACGTTCAAACTCCAGCGATGCTGCCGCTCCAAGGCACAAGAAAGATGGCGATTTTCGGTATCATAATAATGAAAATTGTGACGGTTTCATTCATTCTGCTTTTATCTCGATGTTTTCGATTTGGATACTTCTGTGAATACACCGAAACGCAAAGAAGCAATTTTCCTCACTCACCAATAACTAAAATCATATCAGTTCTTTCTTGCAACGACTATGCCTTCATGATGTTAACAGAGTACACGTCAAATTGACACTTTCTCTATGAGGATCCAACCTCCTAGGTTAAATAATAACAATTTTCGTAAGTTTTTGACACCGAAGTGTATTATTTTCTTGGCGTAAGTAAATACAATAATGCAATTTTTCCCAAACGCCAATTAATTAAACATATTTTTTTATAAAAATATGCCGTCCCGAAGTGGAGTCGAACCACCATGTAGGGCTATCGCGGCTCTACCGCATACCGATGCGACCACCGGGGGCTTCGACTACACAAGTAAACTTCGCAAATATATGCGAACGAGATGTTATAATGACCTAGGTTAGGCAACATTTTTGACACCGAAGTGTATTATTTTCTTGGCGTAAGTAAATACAATAATGCAATTTTTCCCAAACGCCAATTAATTAAACATATTTTTTTATAAAAATATGCCGTCCCGAAGTGGAGTCGAACCACCATGTAGGGCTATCGCGGCTCTAAAATTGCATTATTGTATTTACTTACGCCAAGAAAATAATACACTTCGGTGTCAAAAATGTTGCCTAACCTAGGTCATTATAACATCTCGTTCGCATATATTTGCGAAGTTTACTTGTGTAGTCGAAGCCCCCGGTGGTCGCATCGGTATGCGGTAGAGCCGCGATAGCCCTACATGGTGGTTCGACTCCACTTCGGGACGGCATATTTTTATAAAAAAATATGTTTAATTAATTGGCGTTTGGGAAAAATTGCATTATTGTAATTTTCGTAAGTTATCTAAAAAAACGCAAATAACTAAAAGACTAGTACAGATATTTATAGCGATTCCTGATACTGGTTTTTAGACAATAAAATGTTCTATCTGATAACATAAATACATATAGGGTGTTCCATTTAAAATAATAAAGCTATGCACGAAAGAAGTTCACAAAGTTTGCCCTCGGTACATGAAAGACCTGTAGAATACTCGACAACTTTGAATATGGCATTCAATCAGCCAAAGGATCTACTATTTACGCTTTTCGTTCAATTTCTCTAAATTAAGTCATTTTCGAGATACTAAACTTTTCGTGCAACATTGCATTTTCAAAAAACTTGAAATATCTCGTAAACTACAAAAATTAGACATAGGAAACCTTGAATAAAGTTGATCTAGATTTCAGTGTACAACTCAAAAATGACATAAAATACAGGATGTTCTATTAGAAAAAACATAACTTTGGTACATTGCTAAGTTTTTAAACACCCTGTATATGGCCTATTATTTTTAAATTGTAGATCTAATCCACCTACATATACTCCAGTATGTAACTTTTTCAAAATTGTTACCATTTGACTACCAGAGGCCACGGCGTTCCCAATGTTACACCCGTATAGGGTGTCCAAAATTAATGATTGTATATATGATATTTCTTATTTCAATTGAGATGGTGAAAGCAGAAAAACAATTGAAAACGTTTCTGAAATATTCACAAAAATACATTTTTAATGGAACACCCTGTATAATTTTTGAAAATCATTAAAGAAAACAATATTTTGAACAAAAAAGCTATTATTAGGTACACTCCTGTTGTAAATCTAAAAATAAGTAAATAAAAAGCACTTGTACTTTCTAATAATTATCAAAATAATTTGCAAGGTCATAACGGTTACTTCTTGCATATAAATTTCCCAACTTCCTTCTTTCTACAATTCTTCTGAATATTTTTCTTTCCCATTTTTTAATATTTCTTTCATCTTTCACCACTTTGTTAAACTTACATAATTACATTAAACAGACAATAAAATTAAACTAAACTATAATGAAAGCGTACAAATAGGATTTATACAGTCATATATTATTTTTAAATCATTAAGCATTTTGTTTTTTTAACAAAGCAATATTGATAAGTAATGGTTTTTCGACTGGTGTCCTGCTCTTTAATTCGGCGATTCGAGACAATATTATAACAATCCGAACCGCTGATAACACATTCCGGTTTCTGAGAACGGATTGCCTCAAAAACTGATAAAACTTGTGATAGGTAGATCGTTTTCGCCCTTGCCTTGGCTTTCGGTTGTGAGATCCTGTTTCGTTAAATCGTCTTAACAATGCGACGTACACTGGAATGATTCCTTCCTAACACATTGGCAATATAACACATCGAATACGCTCAGCTAACAGAGTTGACGCCTGTACTGCCTTCTCCACAGATAAATGTCTTTCGTGATTCATTTTCATTAATCTATAACGGAAGTAAACTTGATAACTTGTAATCTGCAGCAATTTCTGAATGGAGTGTAAATCAATTGTGGTAAAATAGAACTAATTGACAAAAAAAAAACTGAAAAAGTGACTACATTTTTATCGTGAAAAATTACTGGAAATAGTAGCTCGAGAATGCTGTAAGTGCAAAATACAGAAAACGCAAATACAGCTATGGAAATGCAACAACATGACCTCAAAGTCCATAATTAGACCCAAAAACCATTCTATGTCCACAAAAATGTGATGTGATATAGGCCTCTAGAGTGTACGGATCAACTCGGCAAGCTTACCAGAAACCGACAGAATTTTTTATACCGTTGATACAATAATTGCCTTATACAACATGTATTGTATCATTTTTTTGTTTGCTAATCTGTTTAATATTATCAAGTGCTCAATGGTAATGAAAAAATATCTTATTGATTGCAAATATCTAACAAGCCATACACTTTAAAGATGCCGCGCAAGTATCAATAAAAGAAATTATATTAAAAAAGCTTTTCACTTAAAAAATTATTTTGTTGTTACTTATGTGGACCTCTTTAGTGAAAGCTATTACCTGCAGGTCCACAATGTGCAGTACCAAACTAATCAGCATTACAACGCAGATAATCTAAGCTGATAAGAGACAAGGTGTTGTGGCATAGTACAAATGGAAATATTTTTAGTATGTACTCTACTACCAATGTCTCCAAATAATATCCCATAATCGTAGCTTAATCTTCGGTCAACGTTATGAATTTAATGTGGTCCCCTCTTAAGTAAAATATTTTTTTTTCTGATTCTAGAGATTTGAGCTACAATAAACTAACGGATTTGGATAGGAACGTATTGGAACCACTGACGAATTTAACTCAACTGTAAGTATTAAATTTTTCTATTAAGTTATTAAATATTTCTGTTAAGTTCTATATTAAGTTCATTAACGCA
Organism: Holotrichia oblita; assembly: GCA_023690525.1. Lineage (NCBI taxonomy): Eukaryota > Metazoa > Arthropoda > Insecta > Coleoptera > Scarabaeidae > Holotrichia > Holotrichia oblita. Next base: position 22,081,916 of record CM043017.1, read on the forward strand.
AAATGGATGGTTGATACTTCATTCAAAACTACTTTAATATTTGATTCTTCGTACTGCCTAACAACTTCATTAATGTTGAAACGGTTCTTGCCAATATTCCCCAAAAGTTTTTGATTAGGTTCAGGTCAGATAAACGCTCTGACCATTGTAATGCGAAGTTTTTCGTTTAACGATATCAATTGTTTGATCATTTAGAAGCATGAATAGCAGGGCTGCATGATTAGTGTTACCAAGTTGATTAAATTAGCGAGTTGGTGAAAGTTTTATTGTAATTACGTGTCCGAGATACAAAAAATACACCCTGTATGTTTTTTTATAATCTTAAACAAAACAATATTTTGAAAAAGTGCGATGGAAGGAGACGTAGAAAGTTTCCGATGAAGGGAAATTAAATAAGGGGACACGAAAATGTATAGATTCCGGTAATTGGGAGCAATCGAAACGATTGTGAAGAATCTGGATATCGAAATTTAAGAATAGTCAGCCATAAGAGGAAATTAACTAATTTTTCTTTGCTCACTTTCATTAATATGAATGTTATAGTAAGCTGACCAAATTACGTAGCAATATTCATTCAATGATGGCAAATACATCATTGTTAAAATCGAAACACTTACGCTTAATAAAATTTATTAGAGAGTTTTAGCAAAATTACGTTAAAAGATACGATAACCGTTCAAGTCATCTTATTTTATACGGTTTATGCAATAACAAGAACAAACATACTAGACCTTTAGCAATAGCAGTCTAGCAAAATTGACGTCATCCAAATAGTAGCTTCTTTAACCCTACTTTTCAATGTGATACATTTTCTCAAACCCGTACTTCATTTAATTTATAGTCTCAATTGGAAGACTTGCTAGCAATTGCTGTGTTGCAAGATAATGTATATAATAATAATAATATCTTTATTATCTGTTTGAGCACATATGCTGATAGATTTGTCAGAGAAAAGATTACAAATCATGTGACAGAACAATTAAAGCAAAAGTACCAAGAATTATATAGCAGTAATAATAACTATAGTACTCGACAAATATAATATGCAGTTCCAATCAGTAATACACCAAGAAAATAAAAGAAAGTAAAGGGCATTCAAGTACATACAGACATATATATGCATATACATAAATCAAATATTCTTCTACACTATAAAATCTGTTCTCACTTAATCTCGTTTTAAACATTTTGATGGTATTGCCTCTGGTAGTTTGTTATACAGCTTCGTTCCAATGTATCTTGGTGCACTTTCATACCTTGACAATGCATGCGCTGGAATTGACAGATCCCCCCCATAACGAGTATCATATTTGTGGTAGTCAGAGTTCTTCACAAAACTATCAAGATTTTTCCTCAGAAGCATCAAGCTTGCAGCAATATATGTATATACAAGGCAGAGATAGAATGTGAAATTACAAAAATAAATCACGGCATGTTGCATTCCGTGACGCACCCGCAATAATAATAATAATAATAATAATGGTTTATTGTCCAACAGTTACACCAATAATAGGACAAAAATTTAAGAAATTTAAAAGTACATACATACATTTAATTATAAATCAAAATACATTCTAGAACTCATTAATAGTATTAAAAAAAATATCGCTGTAGTGTAAGTCTGCAGATCGGCACATTGCAGCAAGTGGAGAGGCATGAAGGATATTAGATCTGGAAAGAGGAAGAGAGAAAGAAGTAGAGGAACGAGAGAAGAATGTAGGAACACGAAAATTAAGGGAAGCAAGTAGAAGTGGGCTATCAATACATCCATGGACCAGCTTCCATATAAATCGAGCACCTTGACATTCACGGCGATGTCCCAGAGATGTCATATTATGCCTAATCAGAAGTGAGGTATAGTCTATTCCTCGTTCTGGATACACTCCATCGGCCTTGAATGATAGGTATTTAAGGAAGCGACGCTGTATCTTCTCAATGGCGAGCTGAAGATATATATAGTGAGGTGACCAGACTTGCGAGGCATATTCCAGTTTGGTAGTAACAAAGGTGAAGAATAGGGTTCTTAGTACTTGGTCACTTCGAAAAAGTGTGAGGAACGTATAATGAAACCCAATGTTCTTGACGCCGATAAGGAAAGATTAGCAATATGTGGGGCAAAACTCAAAGTAGAGTCAAAAAGTACTCCGAGGTCTTTAAACATGTCTAGTTTCTTCAGTGGATTACCGTTGATAGAATAGGTAGATATAGTGGGGTTACGTTTCCGAGTGTAAGAAACGAAGCAGCATTTGTCAATATTCAACCTTAATCTATACTTCGCACACCAGTCGATAATGTTTTGGATATTCTCTTGCAACTTCAGTACATCATTCCAACTTGTAATGGACCCATAAATTTTAAGATCATCAGCATATGCAAGTACAGAGCAGGATAAATTTTCTAGCAGATCGTTTATATACAGAACAAAGAGTAGCGGGCCCAAGCTGGAACCCTGTGGAACACCTGAAGATGGCAAATAACAGAAAGATTTGTAACCATTGTAATGAACATAATTATATCTCCTGACTAAATAAGAGTCAAGTAGTTTTAGGAGAGAAGGGCTTACTCCAAATTCAGAGAGTTTATGTAATAAAATTGTGTGGTCCACAGTGTCGAAAGCGCTACTAAAATCAGTGTACACAACGTCAACTTGCCCCTGTTTATCCAGATCTTCACAGATGTACTGACAAAGGGTTACAAGGTTAGTGACCGTCGAGCGTCCGCGTATAAAACCATGCTGATAAGGTGATATGAATGATCTACAGTTTTCATATAAGTGCGAAAAGATAACATTTTCAAATACTTTAAAAAATTAGATAATATAGATATAGGTCTATAATTATTAATATCAGTTTTTGCACCTTTCTTAAATACTGGACATATTCTGGTTCGCCGCCATAAATGAGGGAAGACAGAAGTTTTTATGGATAAGTTAATTATTGTTGTTAAAGGTTTGGCAAAAGCCATACCAGCCTTGCGTACAATAAAAGATGGAATTAAATCATCCCCAGCCACGTAATTATCAGGAAATGATGCCATAATTTTAACCAAATCTACTTCAACGATAGGTGGCAGAGAAAATGAAATGCGGCTGTTATCAGACTCAAAATCAGACAAAGATGATCCAGGTAGATAGATAGAGCAGAATTTTGTAGTAAAGGCATCTACAATAGTTTGTGGCGTATCTACCACAGACTCATTAAATGACAGAGTACTTGGAATTCTAGTTGTACCTTGTCTATCGTGAATAAACTTAAATATCTTTCTAGGATTGGATTTGATATCGGCTTCAATAGAGTTCAAATAGTGAGTATAAGCTGCAGAAATGTGTGTTTTACAGAGTAAGCGCAGTCTTTTGAATTCGTTTCGAAAGTAAGGTTTCTTTGTAGTGATCCATTTACGTCGGTAATAAGATTTAAGTTTAATATTTGCTATTATATCTGAAGTGAACCATGGCGGATAATGTGCCTTTTCAGAGTTAGAAGAAAATTTTGGAACACAAACATCAAAAATGCGATAAAGATTGGAATAGAATTGATCCAATGCGTCATTAATATCATTTAGACCTTCCAGAAATTACCAGTCTATGCTAGCAATCTCAGTGAGTAACTGTGAAAAATTAGCTCTTCTAAAGTTGTACCGTAGATTTGAGTTAGTTGGAAAAGTCGAGGATGATGAAGACGCACGAAAATCAACAGAAACAGCTATAGCAGGATGATAGGGATCGATTGGTACGAAAGGTAACTCATTACGCTCGATATCAATATTGCCTTCAGTATTCGAAAAAACCAGGTCCAAAAGTCTACCGTTACAATTTGTTATAGAATTAAACTGTTTTAAATTTAGTGAATTAGCAAAGCAAGAGAACGTAGTGCATTTAGGACAATTTAACGACTCGTTGTTGAAATATGGAAGATTAAAATCACCAAGAATGATAATTGGCTTATCTAGAAGGAATACTTCAAGACATTCGCACAGCATCTCAAATTCATATGCCGAAATATTTGGAGGTATATACAAAACCGCTAGGTAGAAAGAAACTGCACCAAAAATACATTTACAGGCAACAATATCGACAATAGGAATAGTCGAAGTTATAGTAGTAGTATCAATAAGATTATAATTAATTAAGTGGGATAAAGCCAAAAAACACCACCACCAGTAGACCGATTGATTACATCAAAACGTCTGTCACACCTAATTATGTTATAGGAAAGGGGTAGTAATTCAGAGCTACAAAGTGAATCATCTAGCCAACTCTCAGTGACAGCAATAACATCATAAGAAGATGCACAAGCACTAGTAAAAAAAGAATGGGTTTTAGTTCTAAGACCTCTAGTATTTTGGTAGTATATATTGAGAGAGGAGAAGCAACTGTTGCAGTCCTTTAGTTTAAAGTCGAAATAATAGATGGTATACCTCTAATATACTTTATTCTAAGGTTAGATTCACCATTACTTAAACGGTTAGATAAATCAGACCTAGCATTCTTATGAATTTCAATTTGCATGGGCGTACGGTCACGAAAGATAGATGCTTTGGAAAATTTCGGTTTAGACTTTAATTTAGAAATGTTCCTTAGAACAGCATGAACATTAGTTTCAGACGAGAAACAAACCTTAATAGGACGCGCACGATCGGCCTTCGTAGGATCAAACTTGCCCAATCGAGAAACTTTTAGATTCGCATCAGAAATTTGGAGAGTGGAACACATATCATTGACTAGACCAATATCAAATTCTATCTGCTCATTATTAGTAGCGCAATTGTTTTCAATGCAACCAAAAATAATTATGTTTGCTTTACGTTTATCCCGATCCGCTATTTCCTGAATAATCTTCTCAGAATCCAGAAGAGACAATGAGTTGGTCACCGAAGATTCCTTCAGTGATTGCTTAAGGTTTTTTATATCATCTTGGAGCGACACTATTATTGATTTCAAACTTTTGATGTCATTGATGTCATGACAATAATTCTGATTGTTCTTTTCTGAATTAAAAATATTTTATTTGCACGTTTGGTTCGTCCCCAAAATATGCCATATAGAATACGGGAATAGAAGTTTGCATGGTAGTACGAAAGCAGAGTCTGTATGTTTACTTGCGGCTTGAGCCTGTATATCGAATAAGTAACACTCGACTCGAACTTGCTTCCTAAACCACAAATGTGTTCCTCAACTAATAGAAGCATCAATCATCAAGCCAAGAAATCTAATTGACTGACATTGAGCAATTGACCTATGACCAATTCTCAATAACAAACTCTCATTCAGCATACAATGCCTGTGTGTAAAATGTATAAAAGTAGTTCTCTCTATGTTAACTAAGAGTTGATACGCATTAAACCAGTCGACCAACTTGTTGATGTTTCTTTGTACATCCAGTACTAAGTCTGCCTTATTTGCATTATAGAAAACACAACTAACATCATCTGCAAACATTATAGGGTTATTCGTTCTAAATTGAGAAGGCAAATCATTTACAAACAGTAGAAAAAGTAATGGCCCAAGTACAGAACCCTGTGGAATGCCAATATGTATAGTAAATTTTCCTGATTTAATTCTATTAATTTCAACTACCTGTTGTCTATTTCTAAGATAAGACTTAATCCACCTGTATGCAGTTCTTCTAATTCCATACAGTTGAAGTCTCTGCAGTAGAATTGAGTGGTTAACCATATCGAATGCTTTACTTAAATCCATAAACAATCCCAATGTTTTCTGCCCACCATCAATAGCATCATAAACAATATTAATAAACTGCTCAATAGCTGAAATAGTTGATGAGTTCTTCCTAAAGCCATGTTGGGAATTGTGCAAGATATTATTGTTAGACACAAAGCTAACAATCTGTGTAAACATAACCTTTTCCAAAAATTTTGATATTACCGGTAGGATAGATATTGGTCGATAACTTTCTGCTTTCCTCCGATCTCCTTTTTTAAATAGAGGAACAACTTTAGCTATCTTTAAAACATCAGGAAATACGCCATCCAATAGTGAACGGTTTATTAGGACTGTGACAGGTTCTACTATAAACTCTATTATACTTTTGATAGTATTTGCACTTAGGTCGTCCGTACCTGCTGAATTCGAGCTCTTCATGCCGTTTATAATGTTGTAAACTGTTGTTTCCGTAACTGGTTCGATGAGCATTGACTTCTCCAACGACCTGGGGCTGGCGATCCAATCAGTTCCAACTAGCTTTTCTTTACATAATATTGGTATATTAACGAAAAAATCAGCTACATCATAAGAATCTTCAAGCATATTGGTACCGTCAAACAATCAAACAGTCTCTCTCTCAGCTTTATTAGAGCAACTATTAATTATGTCCCAAACTGCTTTTGCCTTATTATTTGCCGAGTTATATTTACAGTCATTATACATTTGTTTCGCTTTTACAATTACTTCTTTATATACCCTTTTATACGATTTGTAGTACTCAAAGTCAGCAAGCAGATTTAGACTTGACTGCTGTAACATACAATTCTTTAACTGTTCTTGATGACCTATAAATTCCAGTAGTCATCCATGGATTTTTGTAAAGTTGCGTACCAGTACATATTTTTAACGGAAATGCCATATCATGATAGTAACCAAGTATGTCACTGAAAGTCCTAAAGCCATTATCCACAGAATAGGTCTCATAAACTTCCTTCCAGCTCTCTGCACTTATGAGATATCTAAACATGTTGTAACTTGCTGTACTGTAGTAATACGTTTATATGTAACAGTCGCTGAAGTCGGTGTAATCCTTGTGGGTTGATTACTTAATATTTTAATATTAAAATTATTGGTATATTTTAATATTAAAATATATGGTGTAGAAGATGGAATATTGCACGAATTAATCGATCGGCAAGCAAACAGATTTCTACGATATACAAAATATGAACGGTTGAATCTAAATCCTTTAACGTAAGAAGAGTGTCGAACAAATTTCAGATTACATATGCTAACGCTATATACTTGCCGTATGTGTTACAGTAAATTGCTAAAACTCTCTAATTTAAGAGGGTCGTCTACCAGCTGACTATTTTACAGCGGTGCCATATCTACATAATTCTATAAATCGTTTGCTCGATTTTATTTTAGTATAATTTGAAAATTGGGCTTCATACACATATTTCTACATATACAATTTTGTTTATTAATATTCGATATTAACTTCACAATCTCTTTTCCCGTTTACCTTGATAGGAGAATAGAGATTACTCAATTAATGTTTAGATTTAATTTATGAAATTTCCTATGAGCATTCAAAATACATCTACACATGTGTGTATGAAGCCCAATTTTAAAATACTTTTTTAGTAAATTATAAAAACATTATATTATGAAAAGATGTAACTGTGGCAACATCGCCAACTGTCAAATGGTAGTCGGGCCTCTTAAGGATGAAATGTAAAGCAGCTATCGAAAATAACTCGCAAATCCTTAAGTTCGTTGACACGGAGCTGTGCCGTTTCGTCTAGCATGTAATTGAAAACTATTGGAGGAGAGCTCTTAGAGAAACAGTAGCACTCTGACATAGAAGAAATAGTTGTCAAATATTTTCAAATCGTCCACGTACGCCAGAAATTTATCATACGAAAAGGAGTAATACAGATCGTTAACGAAGAGTGAAAAAGGGATAGGAGCCATGTGACTTCCCTGAGGAACTCCTGATGTTACACGAATCTGTCGGGATTGTGCAAGCGATAACTTCACTATTTGTGTTCTATCTTTTAAGTATCATATTATCCAAGATAGTAATGCACCGCCTATTCCATACAGGGATAGTTTATCGATTAATGATGTGTGAGTACCACCATCAGCTCAACGCAAGGCACACTCATCCTTGCTACATATATTATAGATATATAGAACCTATTTCTAAGACCACCATTTCCCAGTCAAGATCAACCAGGCTTTGTTCATCACCAAAATTGCAGCAGCTGGCGTCCCGTAAGGATAACAGATCGAACCAATGTGGGACAATCATTCCGAAACCTTCTTTCAGAAACATAACTATCGTCTCCCTTCATAGAAAAATTCCTTTCCAAATCTGAAGCAAAATACATGGCCCCATGCTGAACACAAAACTTTCCTATGGAGAAGCACCACTGCTCCTTCATCCTAACATAACATGACAACCTAATGGGCAAAACTAATTTTTATTTATGATATTATCCAAGATAGTAATGTACCATCTATTCCATACAGCGTAATGTCAAATTTTGGTTAAGTTTGAATTAACATTAACGTCCCACGCGGCAGTTACTTTCACCATATTCTAATTGTTTCTTAAAATCAAACATAATATGCTTCCTTTTGAAAACGTTTATTGCTAATTAAAATTAGTTAAGAAAACAATTATAAAAAATTATAACTTAAAACCATTGCAATGACAAAAATACAAACATTCTTTATTAAAATTAGTCTGGCTATCACTGCAACTCTTAGTTGTGTTTACATGGAAATATCGCCTTTTATGATGCCGCGCTAAAAAATTATGCTATAAGCAGCATTGCAAGTCGATCCGGGATTAAACAAAAATACCGTCCCTCCAGAGAATTAAAAATCTTCTCACAACAATTTATGCGGCCATCGAGTTAATATTGCAATTACGATAAATGTTGGAAATGGTGACCTTGCTGCTGCAGACATAAATTAACTCTTGGTTTCATATTTTCGAAAACATTTTGAAGTTGTTCTTGTGCAATATCGTTAATAAAATCTGAAACGCATATTTAAACATAACCTGACTGGAATGTAATATCAAATGTTACTTACGCGAATTTTATAAACTTATTTTAGTAGTTATGAAAATAGCTGATTGCCAATACAAGGAAAAACTAATACAGAAATGAAAATCGAACAGAAAAACTATAGTTTACATTCTCAGGGTGGTAAACTTTAAGCACACAGATATTGCATACATTTTGACAGACGTCAGCTTCAAACATTTACGGACACGATGTAGATTAATAATGTGTGATTAACTTGACCGATGGCCTTTCAAAAGACTAGATATATCTGCTGTCCGGACTCCACGCTTTTGTTATATGAAACTTCTATCACAAAAATTTTTTTAGGCCTTTAAAGGACGTCTTATGGATGTTATAAATGAACATTTTAGAGATGTCGCTGAAACTACATCGAGTAGATGTCTTTTTTTATCTCTAGGCGTTTAGACATAATATATAGTAGTCCTAAATAGGACACCTATTAAATGTCTTGTGCTGTCTGAACTTTGGACACTTCTCTATATGAATTCACGCTTGTAGTGATAAAACATGTAAGAGTTTTATTGTTGTGGATAAAAAAACCACCGAATCCATAACATTACCGAAACTTAAAAACTTCTATTTCTTATGCAAACTATACCGATACTATTTCAAACCATCTATGTATATGATGATTAAATTTTATCTTGTCAGGAAACTAAAAATTGCTTGTTTTTGCTGGATAAAGTTTGTTGCAGTTGTCTCTAGTTACTGATAAATTCAGATTAGATTTTATTTGGCAATATCCGAAGAAACTAACCTATTATGGATTAAAATAATATGTAAATTTTGTTATTTATATTTAACAATAAATAATACTTTAGCTATTTCAATATGTTCACAATACAATTCTAGGCAATTTCCGACTTTTAGTGTTGCCAAATGTTGATACGGGAAATAGAAAATTTGATGGAACTATCCACTACCGTCGGATATTCAGGACAACTCGGTAAGAGACAAACATTTTCGATCACGCTTTTCTAAACAAGTTTCAAGAAAATTTCCTATAAACGCATTTGGATCATAGACTAGATACAAAACTTAATAAAAGGTACATTTAAGCAACGCTAAGAATCGGGGATGTTAGACTAAAACGATGAAAGGAAAGTTTAACACGCAAGGAGTATATCCAGGATGTTTCTTAAAAGTCTCGTCCGACTGATGCAATGCCCAGGAAGTTACTCTAGCGTGGGTGAAAATCTATTTTATTTTTTACAGGTCTCTGCGTGGAAATCTTTTAAAATCAGTTAGGATACATTTCTTCCCAAATATACCTCTAGTAATGTTGTCTCTAATGGAAAATCAAATTGAGGATGTTGAAGTTGGAAGTTTAGCAATGTTGCCAACGTTGTTACACCTGTAAGTATTTATTAATTTTTTAGTACACAGATTTTGTGCAGTTTTTGTTTTTGTTTCGGAATAGATTTCCGGTATATTTAAAATGAATAAAACACTTACCTTGCCGCCAATCCCTATCGATCACGTTTCCTCGAACGACTCGCAGAGGAATAAGCAAGTTTAATTTAAATGTTTACCATTTGATGTCGCCTCACAACGTCAAGTACTAAACTTATTTCAATATCTATAAATTTGTAATTTGGCTTCTTTATATCAAAAGATGTCAATCACGCTATGACTAAAGAGATTTGGCCCGGAGTAAAAGCGCGTATCCAACGAACGAAACCTTTTGAGAATTCGAAATTATAAGTTCCCTCTTTTGTCGGCCTTGAAATGACGAAATCAACTTTTCTAATCTTATATATGTATGTGTAGCTCGACTTGCTGTGACACGAGTTCGTCGCAGGAAAAAAGGAGCAGAGCTTTTACATACACCTGCGTCTGATTCGATTCCGTGTCTTTCGGACCATATTGCTCATCTCGAGCACTTACCGATAAAAACAAAGTGTGTGTAGACATAGGGAATAAACGATGTTGGCTTTAGTTCCAGGGCACGGCACCATACTTCGTACTTTCGTACTAGAAAAAAAATGTATTGATAGCTGTAGAAGTTAGGAATATTTGCTCGAATGTTCTGGGTAATATTTGAAACAATTTTTTGCTTAATATAGAGTTTCCTACAAAAAAAAGAGAAACTACGAGAATAAGAAAACCGGCGAAACAAAAATTAACTACTATGCAAAATAATAAAAGTAAAAGCATTTACTAGATATTCAGGTTAATTGTCTCACTACGGGAACAATATTGTGTTCGCGAAAACATGACATCTAATTTTTATTAAGATCTATTCTGCAATACTCGAATCAGTTTTATTTGATGATTTTTACAAAATGGGGCGACACCACATTTTTGTGTTTGTATCAGAAACTATTAAGATGAAAATTTTCCGGAAAGGTCGGTAGGTAGACAAGAACGCATTGAATACATCTGTGAATCATCAAATCTGACTTCCCTAGATTTTTATCTCTGAAGTCATTTAAAGTGTTTACCAAACCGGAGGCTCTACTAGTTCTTAAAAATAGAACCTTAAATGCAAAGCATGATATATCTCTCTCAGCAACGCTTACAAAACGTCCTGCATGTACCAAAGCAATTGAATTTAGACTAAGGGTGGTCTAACAAAAAATACTCTAAATTAACTGAGGATTTAGAATCAGCAATACTGCACAGGCTATTTCAGTAATAATACAAACTTTTGCCAGCTGATCACTCACATCTTGAAGGCATACTAATTTTGGTCTTATCGGCTGTCGAAAACTAGGATTCATTATCAAACAACATTCGCCCATCCCTGTATATAAGCTAATGGTTTGTATGTGATGTACAGCAATGAAATCAAAATGATAGCACCTGAACTGTTACTGGTATTTACTGTAACTGTTTAATTATAGCTATGATCAGCTCCAACTATTTTATACTAGTACACAGTTTATAAATTTAACACATAAATTTAATGCGGTTTTGCAGCAGTGCTTGGAATTTCACAAACCAATATTACCTATTACCGACAATTTTTCAACGCAAATTCATTGCATTTATTTTGTAAAAGTGCTTCTCCTCAATATAATTATCGTGAACTGCATCCTTCTAAACTATTCAACTGTGAAGCAAGCAACGAAAAAGTTTATCCCTGCTCCTCCACCAAAAATCAACACATGAAATATGCCACACTAAACAATGAAGGCTTCCTCCTCAGTAAGAAGCAACACTCCAGTACAGATCACTCCTTTCCTCTCTCTAAGAAATAACACTCCAGTACAGATCACTCCTTTCCCCTCCCCCTTCCACTTAAACTCCGTTTGTTGACGAACAAAAACTACAACCCATACCAGAGAAAATGTATTGTTTCAATCTCTCATAGATCGTCCAAATCCTTGAAATTATAGCCACCTCCTTCGAAAATACTAACTTCCACGACTATCTAGCAGCAATGAGGAGGTGTATTGAAGAAATCGTTTCTGACAATCCATAAACAGCTGACTAAACACATCAATTTGCTATATTGAAACACAGATGAATGGATTATCTCAGCTCAGTACCATATTCATAAATATTCTAAACAAGACTTTTTAGGTTCATCAGATACGATAGGTTCAATAACCAGGTTGGTGTCTTGGCCGTAGTAAGAAGGGGACTCTGCTATAGGCCTAAGCTCCACTCCTGCCAACTCCTTCAAGCTGTCCTGGATTTAGTGCCTATTATAAAGCAACGAAAAAATATATGCGACTGCAACGACTTACCATAGAATACCATAGAAGAAACGGATATTAATAAACTAACGACACAAATTACAATGGAAATGTGTCTCGCCATAGCGACGACAGATTGAAGAAAATGGTCAGATAAGTGAATAGCGACAGCTCGCTATTAATAGGAACAAAATCGATACTTTAACCATGCTGCATATAATTATTGAGCAATTCCTAACAATTACGACTAAAATAAGAAAGAAGCTGGAAAGTCTTTGGGTCCAGACGATATTCACAATATCGTCATTTCTGTTGGAACAGTTCCCAGTAAAATGGAAGCTGGCCTACTTCGTAACAGTTTACAAATCCAAGAAACGAAAACATTTAACAGACTTCTCTCTGTTTTTCTCTCCATCCTGTCTAAGATTGCGGAAATGATGACTCAACCACGTCTCTTAGAGCATCCACAAGATCACAATATCAATATGCAGGGGTGGGCATAAGTCACCTGGCAAATTTGCACAAATTTAAAAAAATCAAGTAATTTTAAAAAACGATTACGAACACAAGATTAAAAAAAGTTGGTTTTCTTTCATTATAAATATTAATTATAAATATTTACAATAGGTGTTCAAAATGTTCACCGTTCATCTCGATACATTTCAAATAACGTTTTTCGATCGAAGTAGCAATACGGGCGAGCATCGCGAGGTCTTCATTGATGACATCGAACTCGATTGTTAATCAATGTTTGAGATCTTCGACTATTGCGGTCGGATGCGCAAAAACCCGGTTCTTTTTCAGGTTCCAAATTGAAAAGTCCATCGCTGTAAGGTCCGGAGATCTTGGGGGCCAAGCAATGCAGCCATCTCTACCGGTCCATCCTGGGGAGTGCTCGTTGAGGAAAGGGCGAATCTCCAAGCCGTTCTGCTGCAAAATGAGGTCCTGTCCGTTGAATCTATCATTCTCGTCCAAAGTGATGCGTAATTCTTGTAAAAGCTGCAAGTACGTTTCCGAATTGACGGACCCGTCGAAGAACCCCGCCGAAAGCCCAAACCATAACTCCAGGAAAATTCACTTCCTTTTTGAGGAACTCATGAAGATGAACATTGGCCCAAATAAACGCAGTTGTGCCTATTCACCTTGAATTGTGCCTCATCACTCCACAAGATTTTTCTCTCGAAAAGAGGATCGGTTCTTTTCATAACTAGGTACCATCAGTCGCAGAATTTGATACGCGGCAGATGGTCTTGGAGTTTCAGCTCCTGCAGCAAATGAGGACGATAACAGTGCAAACCGACATCTTTCATGATTCTACGTAGGAGATGGTATTTCAAGTTCCAACGATGTCCGTTTGGCAGAGCGGTGAGGATTTTCGACGAAATTTTGCTCTACGATCATGGTTTTCTCTTCAGTGCACAGCGAACGTGTTACATCTTCAGTACTACCTGTCTCTTCAAACTCTTTGAATAATTTAACCATGTAATTGCAGTTTCGGAATTCTGTGTCAGGCCACCTTACCAAGACAATAAAACACACGCTGTTGTCACGAAAACTTGACTCGAACATTTTGTGCTATTTCACTCGACAAAACCACGCAACGATACCGGTATTGATCTGTCTCGAGGTCGACAAACATACTAACTTACTAACTGACATACTAACTGACGCATGCCCTGTTTTCAAGGCTCCCAGGTGACTTATGGCCACCCCTTTACACGCAAACCAGCAACTTGAGATTAGAGCCACCATCACCTCAATACAAGCTACAATCATCCTTGCTACAGATATGTATATTTGGCATAACATGCTCCTAGCTACGACTAAGGTTTTAAGAAGATATTTCTAAGATCACCAGGCTCTGTTTGTCACCCAAACTGCAGTAGCTGGCGTCCCATAAGGATAACAGATCGAACCAAAGTTGAACAATCATTCCGAAACTTTTCTTCAGAAACATAACCATCGTCTCCTTCATAGAAAAATTTCTTTCCAAATGGAAAAAAAACATCTGGGCTGAAGAAAAATACATGGCCCCATGGTGAACTCAAAACTGTTCTACGGAGAAGCACCACTGCTCCCTCAGCCTGACATAACATGACAACTTACTGGGCAAAACTAATTTCTTCAATACCAATTTCATATAAAATAAGCATTTTATTTTTTTTTGTGTTCCGTTACGCCATCTGGTGTTCATCGAAAAATTAATCATTTGATAAATTTTAATAACTTTTAATCATTCTTTCATTGCCAACATAACATCTTAAAAGATGTAGAAAATTAAAAACAGCAATGATGCAAATAACTATAATACTATTTGACAGCAGATGGCAATGCAGTCATTATTTTGTTTTAATAGAAGTGAAGTGAGTTATAGAAGGAGGATGGGGATTGCTGATTAAATGCTTATGAAAGAAGGCGTTTTATAAACGGTTTTAGAAATGGCTAAGTCGTATGTAATCATCCGCTTTTTGTGGATTCTAAATTGAGATTCACCCACTTACACTTTTTATAGCGATAAAATTCAACCTACACATTAGGGACACCAAATTTTAAACTTTTATATTTATCGTCCTTTTACTACCGTAAAGATGCGCTATAACTTTTCAAACTTTATAAGGAGCCCCCAGTGTACCTCAATGTTATGGTTTGTTTAAACTTTCGAATTTTATGAACGGATAACCATACGCGTACATTTTTTTACCAATTTATACCGTACCAATACGTTTTTAAAAAAATGTTTCCGTATATAATCTTCTTTTTTTCTTTTTATTCCATTAGAGACACAAAAATCGTGAAACAAATGACATGTAAATTCAATTTAAGTCACATCTATATCGAACCGGGTAAGAAAGTTGAAAAAGGATTTAGGTTTCGTAAATTGATAGATAACGCTTTCGACAATAAAGGTGAGGTAGAATATAAATTTCGTACTGTTTATATAAGGTATAATTTATACTCAGGAGGAGATCGATAAACAACAGGGATAATTGAGAAGCTGTGTTTATTTTCATTGGGTTTTAATGGTCGGTGTTAAACTGTGGAACTTTGGAATTATCACCGTTATTAATGGCCAATAACATATTTTCAACTTTAATGTTGGATATTTCGACGAGAGTTCCGTTTGAACTTTATTATGCGATGAGAAGATCGCCAATATTATTGAAAAGAGGAGCTTACTTGTATTGAAAAGTTATTTCGGGGTACTATATTTACTTCTTAAGTTCGTATATTTTTAGAAGAAATGTTAATAAACAGCCTGTGCAAACTCAAGTAATCAGATATCTTTAGATATAATTACAGCATTTGCGGATGTTTGAATTATAAGCAAATTGAAATTGCAAAATGGACAACTTAGCAAACAAACATGATTGCAAATCTTAGGTTTTTTAATGCTTTTGTATTGTCTATTATTGCCACATCACCTTTGTTAATGATATTTTCGAAGTTTGATATATCATGGAGATATGGACAGTGTTAATGTCCCTATAAATTACCGTTATATGAAAAGAAACAGTCGACGTCACGCCAGTGGTTATAAAGAAATCCCCTTAGATACCACGTTGAATCTCACGCGTACCTATAGATAATAACCACAATAAAATTAAAGTGGAGGCATATTTTCTTTTCTGGCGAATCCAGTGTTGAATTGTGCGTCGGTGATGCACGAATTTTGGTTCATCGAAGACGTGGTGAGCATCAACTCGAGCAATGCATCCAACCACGCCATATTCACCGCCAGCAGGGTATTCTGATATGAGGTGCGATTACACATGGTGATCGTACATGTCTGTTGCGTGTAGAACAGACGATGACTGCTCGCCGATACATAGATGAGACGCCAACATCTACTGGTGAAAATACCTCTATGGAAGAATACCACACACGAATGCTCCCATGGCCGGCTCGTCCTCCGGATCTGAATCTGATCGAACATGTTTAGGATATGATTCATTATCGGATACTTCGAAGTTCGCTACGATAAAACGACTTAATGACTACATCCTTCGTCGTGTAACGATGGTACCCGCTGCTACGTACCTACTATACAAATACGCTAGTGATGCGTCTCCTTCCAGCACGTCTGCGTCGCTCTCGGGTAAGCGTAAGTTATGCTACTTTACCAAATTTCATTACATAACAATCACACGTTCAGATTATATAGGATGTGCACATCACTTTTTTCCAACTTTAATATAATAAAATCAACACAAAATTGGTGTTCATATTTTCCAGCAGAACAAATACAAGTGAAATTGTAGAATTTTGACAATAGGTTATTTATTACAACTACAACAACTTGCTTAAAACTGTTAAAATCCATTACATATATTATATATTAAAATACTAATGAGAACTTGATGAAGTAGAATGAAAGTGAATATGACTTTATTAACAGCATTTACATTACTATATCCTAAAGAAATCTAATTAATCACTATTTCGGAAGAAGAAATTTATGAACTTTCACGTTTATTTGATGTATGTATGTGATTAATGATGAATGTATACATATATATTATTATATCTAATGTGAAGTACTTAGTCTTCTAACATTATATTAAATTGACGTTAAGATGTGTTTTAATACGTGTGAGTGTGTGTAGACGTGTGAATGCGTGTGTGCACTTTCTTCGCTAGCTAACAGAGTATGATGACCTCTGCGTTCATCCAGACATTCGGAAAGAGTTGTGGCGTAATATGGTACTTATTAAAGGTGATAACTAAGATATCGATAGTGTTCCTGCACAGGAATTTAAGTGGATATTTGCTACCTCATTAGCTATCGGCACTTTGCCGTTCTTGCGGAAATTGAACCTTTTCCTGGCCGACAACATCAAACAAACGCTTTATATTCTTCCCCATTAAAGGCAGATTCTCGAGAAAAAGATAAACCTCAGACTTCAGGATATAAAGAGGCGTGTTAAGGTTGCTCATCGGCACCACAAAACACGTGCTTCATGTGATCCATAAAACTGTCGATCTGTCTTTCTGATCTTCTTTCAAAAAATCTCCATTGCGACTCCGAAGCGGACCCGTCTAATAAGATCTAGTTTTACTGACCTTTAAGGCTTTTGAAAAACGTCCAGGTCATCAAAAATAACGGAGGATACACTCTTCTGTTACCTGTATGACATGTAATTGTACATTCATCAATTCATTGATAGTAGATCAAGTGTTTTTTTTGTTATGGACAAACAATCGAATAGTGTAGTTTTTGATATATTGATACAATAGTTGTCATCATAATTTGATTTTTGTAATAAGTATTTATTTTTAAATACATCAATAATTTCATATATACTACTTCATTATTATTGATCAAGATCAGAGAATATCAACATCTTCCACCAACATGTCTCTCTAAATGACTTCTAACTAGTCCTTCGCGGAGTCACGTGATCAGATGGTTTATTTCTACCACTCCAATGTTCATCGGGTAATTTTCTGCGCCTACTTGTGACGTAACAGACATGAGTTGAACCATCTGGCTGGTTCTGACGCAGTTTATGCAGTGGAAGTTTTAATGACCTGTGAAATCAGCATCTGCGCTTGAAGATAATATGACTGGATTGGAAGAGCAACAACAGTGCATCTTCTGTATGTTCTGCTTCAATTGTTTTTTTTGGAATTTGGGGCAATTGTTTTTTCCCTTATACCAGACCCGTCCGACCTGTGGGCACCGATAAGGCACCGCAGCCTTCGGGCTTATTGTGCTATGTTTGCAGTACTTAAAGTCACCCACTCCCCGTCAAACACTCCGATTTTGTGTAGACGTTCTTTTATCGCAGCATGTCCGGTCATTGGGCCCGTAACAATACAGAGCTGTTTCTTGCTAAGCTGTATAGTTCTCTAGCTCTCTTGCTGCATGGTTTCTTTATAAAAAGTTTTACCATATGCTATACCGGGTATGGTACCCCAGCTGTTTCGTACGGACTCAGTCACCTATGTATCCCCGGGCCGTTTGCCTTGTAACCCCGAAGAAAACTTCTGAACAGTACATTTTCATCTTCGCGAGTTCGTCAGTCCTTGCGTTGCTATCGATTCCTTGATGACCCACTAGCTAAGTCAAGCAAACCTTGTTCCGGTTCGAAAGATTCACCAATTGGTCGAGGCACTCCGTTACCAGCCTGGACGACACTTTCCAGCTTAGCAATGCCTTTAGTGCCGCTTGGCTATTCAGCGCCATTACTCTAAACAATATAAAATTCAGACAGCTTACTTTTTTTTTATATGTATATAACAGCCTGCTTCGTTTTTTTCCTTTTCTTCTTTTGCTGTACACTTTCCACTTCCATAAGATTAGTATCGACTCGTATCTCTAAGTTTGCTGCTCATGTTGATTATCTTGATCTTGATATAAGCTCCAATGCATTACACAATTTCGATTTTGTTTAGGAATTTCTAAACGTCAATAAAAATGTTGGTTTTTGCTTTACATAATTTATTTAATACTTTTAGAATATTTAAAACAAAAAATTAACAATTTCACAGTGTTACCAATGAAAGAAAGTGATTATAAAATGTGTCTCCCTTCATTAAATGTTAAAACCTTAAAAGCGCAGCATTTTGTAGTTGTTTCACTAGCAAGTTTAACAATATCAGGGATTTTTTCTGTGGGTTTTACGATATTATTATTGTATGTGGTAAGAGATAGTTTCTGATATGACGACACTGTGAGGTTTCACCACTACTTTTTTAACATAGCAATACCAAGTTTTTTAATCAAATTTAAGCAGGACAATGACCTTGAACTTGAAGCTTTAACGCTTAATCTTACTAATCACACATACTATCATTGATCATTGTGTATTGTTAGGTAAAATCATTTGACAAATAAGTGTTAAAGTTAGAATCACTAAAAATGGCGTGAATTTGTTCTAAACATTTACACTGTATGTGTAGTTATTTTTTATTTTTAATTCATAAACATATATATATGTACATTTATCTTCTTTTTATTATTAAATATTTGGAAATACTGTGTCTTAAATATATTTTTTAAAATATCTAAAAATAACCTTATGTTCATAATAGACAAAAACATGCTACAGACGACCTCCCAGACTGCCTGACGTATCTCCTAATTTTATCAGACGATTTTTGATCACTTCAGAGAATATGTGCGGAAATTAAGTCGGTATGATGTTATTAAACCAACTAACAATAAGTTAGAGAAAATTATTTATTTAAGATTGGATAGCGAAAGCTTTACTGAATTACTAAATTAAATTACTAAAGTTTTGAGTCTAAAAATAACACTAGGCAACAAATTTTAAAATTTTTATTTTTTCTTTAGTAAATATGTACAGTTTTACTTTCTCTTACAGTCGTAATAATAACAATAAAAACAAATTTATTCTGGCACGTCAGGTTTTGGTACAAACGGTCTGTTTTAAAATGATTTCCTCTTATTTTTCCTTTATACTGTTCTACAGTACTTTCTGATATCAAACTTTAAAAATAATCAGCCAACATTTCACTGTTCCACTTGTCCTGATAACGTTTTTGCGTTTTTTCCAGATGCGAATGTAAAAAATGTATTTTAAGGCTCATGTTATAGCCCAGTTCATGGCAACTTCTAAGAAGTTCGTTAACAATTGCTATGTGATTGTCAGATTTTGTGTTTCCGAGAAAATTTTGGGTCACTCTTAAATGCATTCCAAGCACAACGTTCCAAGTTTAAAGTCTCTTAAAATTGTGCATCTTGGTGTGGACGTTTAATTGGGGGTCCTTAAAAAGTCTCTTTAGATTTGGCATTTGAAATATTAGGAAATTTTTGTTGAAGGTATGGGAATCCACCACCATCCTTATCCAATACTTTGACGAAATCCTAATTTGATGTGCAGTGGCGCTAGAAATTTTTTATTAGATTCCACTAGTGCTTTATGAAGTATATACTTTTGTCCTGAAATATACTGAGCTCTGACTGGCCAATCTTTAACAAAATTTTTCGATCGACTGTCCTCCTCATAAAGGAAATAGCAGTGCTTTGTGTACCCCAGCTATAAACCGAGTAGAATTGCTACAACTTTGAGGTCAGGACTGATATGTCATTTGTGAATAAGACGAGTGATATTTTCAGTTTCCGTCATATGGACTGCGTGGCCAACCGGGATGGATGGATAAACGTTTCCTATGTGCATCGATAAAAAGACACAATTTTTCTGGGTTGTGTTGATGACCTAATGCCAGCATCAAATCATCGATATTCTTGCAGAATGAAAGACCTTCTTCGGTTGAAAAATACTGTGACAGTTCATTCTGGCGATTACGATACACAGAAATATGTGTACCCGGAGCTAACAGCGTCCATCCTAGTCTAGATCCTAGTATTTGTCCTTGAGCTTTTGACAAGTTCAAATTTCGAATAAGGTCATTTCATTCTGATTGATTGACTAAGTGATTTCGGTCGATAATCACTCGGAAATTTCTGTACATCTGTAATGAACTATTCTTCACTCGATATACCTACAGACCTTGGTACTGGCAAGGCTTCTGAATGAGGTACTGGATGAGTAGCAGAAGACACACTAGCGTAACTAATCTTGTTCTTATTTTTGTTGGAGAACCCTAAAGTTTTCGTGCAGCAAAAATAGCAATCAGACAAATGGTCCGTTTGTTCACGCCAAATCATAGGTCTTGGAAATGGGATAGTGTACTTTTTGAAAAAGCTATTTACAAAAATTTCTCAAAATCCTGACGTGATGGAGCAAATTTAAAATTAGTTTTAGAATCAGCATAAAAAACGATAATCAATAAAAGCATTTTTATGAAAAAATAGGTACTGCTGCAGATACCACAGATGTTATCATATCATCATCGTATATCATTGCAGAAACATTTAAAGCTGCTGGGCGTGCTTGCGCTGTTGTTTGCATCTTTTATTATTTATTAACTTTAACTACAGAAATTTATTTACTATGTAATTCTCAACTGTTTCTATTGCCAAAAGTTTATAGACAACTAGAGAAATTTCGCTGAATACTATATATGAATATTTGAAAATCCTGCTAGATTGTTTTACAGAATTGGACTCACACTTGAATCTTGCGTACATTTTTTATTCTCTAAATATTGACGTTATATTTAACGCGATGTTTTGCAGTATGCCGGTGTTTATTATATGTTCTTCTAACATATTCAAGTTGACGGGATTTTAAGTACCTTTTTATAGCAAATAATAAGTTTAAAAACAACACCACGTGCAGCTATTTCATTGACTTATAAAAACCTTGTATAAAATTCAAACATATTTATATTATTGTCATACCGACATGAATAAAATGGAGGAAATTGTAATAATAGATTGAAGACTGAAATATTTATAGCTGCTCTAACAAATTCTTTTCTATCAAAGTATATTTATTCCAGGACCACCACAAAAGAAATCCATAACGAAACCGCGATTCTTCCTGTTTTTCTTTCTCGCTTGAGTAAAACAAGCGCTCTCGAACTAATCTGTCTATACTACAAATTCCTCTACAACATTATGCGTACGATTTTCGCCATAACATGTCTAAAAATAACGTACAAAACAAATCGATCGCCGTACAATTATTATCTTTTTGTTTTTTATTTCAGGTGGGTTTAAATATTGGATGTGATTCAAGTTAATTTCGCCGAATTTTTTCCCGTAATTTAAACAAGAATTTGATGTCGGTACCGATTATAATACCGAAAATAATTCTAAGCAAGTTATAAATTTAGTAAATGCGTGTTTAATTTTTTATTAGATAATGTAGCATCTATAATATCCTTGCCGAGTGTAAAACTGAATGAACTTTTGTCTTTTCAGTACTCATTGTCAGTTTGCCGTCTCTAAATCATTTGTGTAAATTATTTATCGTAAAAGTCAAAACTATGGGATTTATGAGATAATTCTCGTAAATTATTTTGCGAAAAGTTTACTACGTTAAACGCGGGCAAAACTTTTTTTAAACGTCGGAATTGCTAAATAGAACCTACGAGGGTATACAGTGCGAGTCTAATCTGGAATAAATTCAGTAAAGCGAAAACTTTTTCCAGAAATATGCTCGAACACGTGGATTAGTATTTTAAATTGCCCACTATTTCATCTGACAAAATTTTGTACAGCATGTCCCAAATTTGAGATATGACGTCATCGACAATTTTCTAAATGGTATCAGGCCTAATTTTTGAATAACTATTCTAAAATGGTATATCAAATTCCACATACGCACCAAATTTCGAGTTTTTATTCCTTGTCATTAAAAAGATATTTAACAATAACAAAATTGAAATTTTAATGATGATTGACTACAGAGTGCGCTCAATGAAGAAGTGAAAATTACTAATAATATAAATTAAATGCCATGCCTATCAACAAAATTACTTCTTTCTGAATTTTAATTATATTCAAGAAAATTCTAATATCTCCACTAGGCTGATAGGTAGGGGACTCGAAATTAGCCAGCCTTCCGTGTCAAGAACTCTTAAAGCGCACACAGTTTATCCCTATAAATTGACAATCTTCCATCCAGGAACTCACCAAAGATGATCCGGATCGAAGACTTGATGGATGTACTAGACAAAAATGTTGTAAACATAGAAAACATTATATTTTCTGACGAATTAACGTTTATGTTAAACGGTGAGGTAAATCGTCAAAACTGTCGTTATTGGGCAGACAACAACCCACGATGGATGAGGAAAGGCCACACTCAACATCCAGAAAAAGTAAATGTTTGGGCAGACATTGTTGGTGATCGAATAATAGAACCAATTTTCTTCCAAGAAAATCTCAATGGAGCGAGATATTTAGAATTCTTGCAGGAAGAACTAGTTCCGAATTTGGCTACTCTATTCCCTGATCCACTTGAAGCTGATGTCCATAATAGAAATATCTGGTTTCAACAAGACGGCCTCCTTATTTTGCAGACCTGTCCGTGAGTATCTAGATGATGTGTGTCCAGGCACATGGTTTGGTAGAAGAGGACCTTTTGAATGGCCACCCAGGTCTCCGGATTTAACACCAATGGACTATTTCTATTACTTGAAAGTCAACGTTTTTAAAACCAAACCGGAAAATATTGAGGTGTTGAAAGAACGAATAAGACAGGAGTGTAGGCTAATTTCCGCTGAAGTAATTAGAAATGTTCAAAATGAGTTTCAACTCCGTTTAGGGTATTGTCAGGAAGTACATGGACAACATTTTGAACATTTATTGTAGAAGAGATACGATTGACGTAAATCAGATTTCTTCATTTTTCGAATTAGTTATTTTTAAATATCTTTTTAATGACAAGGAATAAAAACTTGAAATTTGGTACGTACGTGCAATTTGATACACCCTTTAAAAATAGTTATTAAAAAATTAGGGCTGCCATTTAGAAAATTGTCGATGACGTCATATCTCAAATTTGGGGCACGCTGTACAAAACTTTGTCAGATGAAAAAGTGGGCAATTTAAAATACTAATCGACGTGTCCGAGCATGTTTCCGGAAAAAAGACTGTCTTCGCTTTACTGAATTTATTCCAGACTCGCACTGTATACAGAGTTATTCCAATGTACCGGAACATTTAATTTTTTCAAACAGAAGTTTGTTGTTGTAACCAATCTATTGTTAAAACGTATTTCGGTTGTCGAAAGAAACCATTGATATATCGAATTATCGAATCTGAACTTTTGTTCTAAAAAAAAGATTTGCTAAGTTTTGCACAAAATTCTTCTCCTTCTCACCTCCAAAGTACTCTCTATTAGAATTGATGTACTTGTCTGTACAATCTTCTTTCCGACTCTTAATATCTCTGGAACATTTCAACTTCGATCTCGGTAAGTGCCCACTGCGAAGCTCTTGTTACAGCCTCCACGTCATCGAAACACTGCGTTTTTAGCTTTTTTTTTCCTTTGAAACGAGAGCCCATCAGTAAAAGCTCAAATAAAACTACCGGCTAACATTCTGATCTAGGAATATAAATTCCCGAACATCACTTTCAATCTGATTTTCCAAATCCTGGTTCCAATTCGAACGAATGGTTTTATAATCCTGTGTAAACAGGCGAAGATCAAACTTAGTAGCAACACGTCTCATATACAAACCCTCAACAAAAATCCGCTTGCACAAGCTCTAATCCACTCCTGTCTGCTCTGAAAATCTGAAATTTCGTCGATCATAAAATAGCGATCTGCGATTTTGCTGATTTTTTCGTAGTTTCGAAATGATGAAGGGAGTTCAAACAGAGCAGGATCTTCAACATTCATCTCACCACGTCTAAAGCAACCCAACTATTCAAATTGTTTCCGGAATCGGCAAGATATGGCGCACGTAGGTTGAAGTGGATTCACTGATCGACAAGGGCAACCTTTTTTTATAGCAACCGTCAAAATTTCGGACGTCTACTGTCAATAGTTGTTGCTTAAGAGTGTGTTTTGTGTAACAAGTCAGGCGATTTCGCTGAAATGATAACATCGAATTTAGCGCAGTGATAAAACACTCCTGGATGGCTGGGAAAACAGCCACGGAAATTCGAAATATTTTGCTAGAGGTTCATGGCGGATCTACTCATCATTTTCGACCATCAGCTTCTGGGCGAGCGAGTTCAAACGTGGGCGCACAAGCACAAGTGACGAACCACGCAGTGGATGCCCGAAAACTGCTACCAACGATGAAATGGTCGACAAGAGTCATGATGTCGTGTTAGTCGATCGCCGATTGAAGCTGAAAGAGATAGCAGAGATCACGGAGGTCTACCCGACGAACAGTTTGGATTTAGAGCTGAGCTTTCTGCCGATTTCCAACTTCTGAGGCTTACCGATTCCATCCGAAGGGGCTTCGAACAGAGGGATGTTACTGGGGCGGTATTTCTTGACGTACAGAGAGCTTTTGATACCGTCTGACATCAGGGTCTCTTGTACAAAATGATGGTCAGGGGATCAACAATTCTATCATTAGATTAATCTCTTCTTATCTCTCCGCCAGGTCCTTCAGGGTGAAGGATGCTGGCATGCTGTCTCGGCACCTTCCGATCGGATCGGGGTTCCGCAGGGCTCGATGTTGGGACTGGAGCTCTTTCTCCTCTACGTTGCAGATCTGCCAACTGAACCTGGATGCAACCGAGCTGTTTATGCTGACGACACTACAGTTTATATGTGGCGATGAGGTTTACTTACAAGCAGGGTCTGCCGCCTAGGGGGATCTCGGTTGGAGAGGCCGTGCTCCCATGGAGTCCCCACACAAGATATCTAGGTCTGATCCTCGACCAAAAATTAATCTGGAAACGTCACACCAAGTTTATTAAAGAACGATTCTTCACCGCCAGGAACATGTTGATCCCGCGTCTCGGTAGGGAAAACAGGCTCAACCTACGAAATAAGATGACCTTGTACAAATCACTGTTAAGACCAATTCTAACGTACGGCTGTTTGGTCTGGGCTATCATCTCCAAGACCAATCTGAATCAATTGGAGATCCTACAGAATAAAAACTGTGTATGCTGTGCAATTCACCTTATTTTATTAGCAATGCCCAGCTGTGCATAGATCTACAGATCCCTAGCTTGGAGAACCATTTGAGGGAAACGGCAAGATCTACCCTAGACAGAGTAAGGCGGACTACAAACACCTTACTGCTCAATGTGGTTGTTCCGCAAGACCGACCACCTCTCAGAGTGAGAGCCCGACACTCCATCGATATTGTATAGCAACTAAACGCCTGAATTGGATCATTTCTATCTTTAGTCACGAAAACAATCCCGCGTGCAAAACTGGCGTCCACATCATTTTCTTCCTTCCCGTCCTACTCAGAAAAAAATTTCCCCCTTTTGCTGAGAACAAATTTTCATGGACGATTCACATCATTCTTAAACATCAAACGGCATAGAAGGCCATTCTACTGAATGTTAGAGAGTCAAAGGACATCAAGTCCGACCCATAAAAAGCGAGAGTACCCAAGAGAGATAGCAGAGACAACAGCCATCTCAGAAGAGCCATATCCTACACAAAATTTTGGGCATGAAAAAGCTTACGGCGCGATGGGTACCGCGTTTGCTCACACCGAAGCACAAACAAAATCGTGTGACCGTTGCGGAGAAGTGTCTGGCCAGAATTCAACGCAATCCAAGGGATTTCTTCATGTATTTCGTAACCGTGGATAAGACCTGGATCCACCACTACATACTGAAGACCAAGGAACAGTCGAATTCCGGCCGAATCAGCTCCGAAGAAAGCAAAGACTGTTTCATAGACCCGATTCTCATCGACTATCTGCACACATCTGAATTGCCTACCTCTCTATTTCTGTAACGGATGAGAATAGGACCCATGTTTATAAGAGCTTTTATATTTATTTTGGATCCCTGAATACGTACCTAAAATATTAACCCATCCTCCTGAATCAAAGTTACAATTAATGTTATTAATGAGAACTGCCACAAGGCTGGCGAAGCAGTAAAAGAACTATATTTTACTGTCAAACCTTTTTTTTTTCTATGATATAGATTTATTTACCGTCATTACAATTAAGAAAAGTGTTAGAAATCCCATGCATTTTACATGAGTCGCGACATTGCACAATACATGATGACACACTTCACAGAATATAATCCTTCCTTTATGCTCGCGGTTCATATTGCAAAAATTATCACTTCTGGCACAGCCTCTTTTCAGGTAGACACCGCCATTATATATAGACTGCTGTTGGTAACAATATGGTTGAGTGCAGGAAGCTACGTTAGTATCATTGTGGGCATCTGGCGAGAAGCAAGGACCTTTCTTGTACCCCACACAATCGTAACACATTATTACAGATGCAGAATCTACGTACGTGATTAATTTCAAACACAGAATTATAATAACGATGAATAACATTAAGATAAATGAACGTTACATATTAAAGGAGTAATGTCAGTAAATTAACAATTATAAGTCATGAATGAAAATAAGAAAATAATTTTTTTAAACTTTGACAGCTGTCATATAATATATGAATCTGACACAAACTTGTGACAAATCTGCCACAAATGTCAAATATGATAGGAGAATAGATAATAGTGGGGAATACGAGGGTCCACCCTCGTTAATTTACTAGAGAGTTAAGTCTGTATTTTCAATATCTGCTAGCTAACGTTGTCTTTAACGACAACTTTATATACACGTGTCGTCATCCATTTATAAAAAAACAAATGGAAATTATAAACAGAAAAAAGATCTGCTTTGTAAGGCAGTATTTTTAAGATAACTTCACAGGAAAGATTGTTCATATAAACCGATCCAATTGTTCTCAAAGAATCTATTAAATTCAATCCAGTGAGGATGTGTCACGACCAGTATCCACAATATTATTTGCAAAATTGGAATTATCTTCGGACATGCCATGAAAATAATTGAATGAAAATGCTTTAATAAAAAATACAATTCGTACTCAAATTCCAGTAAGTGTATTGAATACGCTATGTTAATTAATTACCGTGATCATCTAGGCGTTATATATTCGCGAATTAAGTTACGTGCGAGCAGCGTTCGATTGCGAGTTGTCATTATAAATAACGCCGTAATCACGGATTTATTAACAATGAGCGATTATCAACTCAATGCACACATTACCATCATTTCTACACCATTTCCGATTTTAGTCAGGTATTTTTCTTTTGTTCTTTCTTAGGGTGTAGTTTGTTATTTGAAAGATAGACATGTCGTAAAAGAAATATGAAAGGAATTGAGTGAACTTTTTTTCTTGACCACGTCCCACACCTATTTTTCCATTTAATGACAATAGCTCAGAACTAAAATAACCGGTCGGCAATCTTGGACTGGAGAAAGTAATTCTGTTCGATATTGTTTGGGGATAAAAACGAAAGTAAACATGGCGTGGTAGTTTTAGGTGTGGTTATCGAATGTAATCTTTTTCTTTCCTGCTGTACTACGTGTGACCTCTAACACTTTTTACAGAAAATATTTACAAAAATAAATTCTTCTTCTAAATCCCAACATTTTCGAATTAGAAATCTCATTCCATCAACTTAATTCTTTGATACTGACATACCCATCAACATCAGCACAATTTTCATGATCACGAAGTGTTGAAGCTGTAATTTATGTCTTCGTTTTAGCAAAAAATGTTTGAATGTTTCTTTGTTGAATACATTAATACTTTCAAACAAATTTAAATGTACCGGGTGGCCAACTAAGAATATCACTCGGCCATATCTCAGGAACGGTTTGTAATACCTACAGCTTTGAGGAAAATATTACTGACTAAAGTGACCCCGATAAACATCTGGAAATTATTTTAAAAAACGTAAGATGATGATTGTAGTTCTTATTTTATGCCAAATTTACCAACATAAAGTCGATCATAAATATGAAAATCGGAATCTACAGAAAATTCTGCATATTCTACGTAGGACAACTTTTTTGTATTTTGTCAAATAAGGAGAGGGGAGAAGGGAAAACTTTGTAATGAAGGAATGCTTATAACTTCGGTTCTATTGAACCGAATTTTGCAAATTGAGTCTCATTGAAAACAGCATTACTCCTCCAATCTAATGCTTGGAACCAATAAATGGAACCAATCTAATAAGCGACGCGCATGCTAGTGGGGGCTGTTTAATTTTTTTCGGGAATTTTGTTTTTTCTCAAAAATATTAAACGGAAACATACATTTTTGACAACAAATTAAAAAAGTAGGCCAAATCACCAACAAATCAGCGAAAAACAGGTCTCTCTATCTGTTACCAATCCGAACGTATCTTCAGAAACGTGTGGATGGTAAAAATTTCTTGTATAAATTTAAATTATTCTGCTTCCCTTGAACAGAATTTAGCCAATATGGTCTTATTAGAGAGAATTTTCATTGTGCTATGTTTAAATGTTATGATTTTTGAAAAGAACAGTGTGTCGAATGCTTGCCGGCCAAAAAAAATAGACTATCATGGATTTTCCTAAACTTACTGCTAGTGATTCAAATTGTCTAATATTGTCTTTATTTCTGTCACCGTCAGAGGGCGTTAAAGAGAACAGAATAGCAATTTGCAACAATATGCTTCTCAATATGATGAGCCTGCTCTGCATGTCTCCGTAAACGATTGCAATTTTCTGGCCCCTGATAGGTGAACGTAACACGCCAGTCTATATTCGTGGCCACCCAAGACCCCAAATTTGACTTGTTTAGATTTTTATTTGTGGGAGCGAACAAATATCTTATTTTTGCAATGCGATCTATTGCTCGTAACAACTTGGTTGTGGGAATAGGAAATATCGTTCAAAGTATTTCTAAGACAGAAGTAGAGACTGTAGTTCTCTGCACGCGTTCTAGAGTGAAAGTTTGCATCGAAAATAATAGGAGGCAACTTTAAGATTTAGGCTGCCAGTAATATCAATCAATATATTATGCTGTTTCCTTTTTTGTCGTGTTTCTGCATTATTTATTTGAATTATACGGTTTTTCACTACAATCTTAAGCTTTCAATTCATTATTTTATAGTATGAACATAAATATAACCTTCCACGTACTGCTCTTTTCAAAAATCATAAAATTTACTTTTTCAAATTTCTTTATCGCCCTCTAGCGGTAATGGACAAAACAAAGTCAACCAGTTTGAACCACAAAACATAGGCCAATGAAAATCCATTCTAATAAAACCAAATTTGCTAAATTTCGTTCACGGAAAGCAGAATAATTTAAATTTATACAAGAAATTTTTACCATTCACACTTTTCTGAAGATATCTTCGAATTGGTAAAAGATAGCGGTACCCGGTTTTCGCTGATTTGTTGGTAATTTAGCCTACTTTTTCAATTTGTTTTTCAAAATGTATGTTTCCATTTAATATTTTCGAGAAAAAACTAAATTCCTGAAAAAAATTAAACAGCGCCCTCTAGCATGCACGTCGCTTATTAGATTGGTTCCAATTTGTAAGCATTAGATTGCAGGTGTAATGCTGTTTCCAACGAGCTTAAGTTTGCAAAAGTTATAAGCGTTCCTTCAATACAAAGTTTCTCCCCCTCCCCTCCCCTTATTTGAAAAAATACCAAAAAGTTGTCCGATGTATAATATGCAAAATTTCCAGTAAATTCCGATTTTCATATTTATTATAGACTTTAAGTTGGTAAATTTTGCATAAAATAGGAATTAAAACTTTTGGTGATCAGGTACGTCCTCTAGCGGTCATCCAACGCTTTTCTAAATAATTTCCAGATGTTTCTCGGGATCACTTTAGTCAATAATATTTTTTTCCCAAAACTGTACTGTAAATCGTTCCTGAGATATGGCCGAATGACATTCTTAATTGGCCACCCGGTACATATACAGGATGTACAATTACGTGTGCGTATTTGATCTCTTGTTTCTTTTCCTTCCATATACAGAATTCAATTCTGCATCTTTTAAGATTATACAGATTTTGCTGCACTGCCGCCAACTTTGTTACCTTAAATAAAACACCTAGTATTTTATGCTAATTTCAAACTGCAATTCCGGAGATATTTAACATTTTATAAAAAATGTTAACAGTTGCAATTGCACAGAAAAACTTGCATCTCGGAAACATGAGATGTTAACACGGAATTTTCATCAACAGTTTGCAGAAATTCATTCCATAAACGAAAGAACTAATTTTCCATGCATTTAATACAAGGTGTCGTATATTTAGTTTTATTTTGAGGTAACTTCAGAAGCAATCTTGTTTAAAATCTCAAATTGCAACAATTGTTTAGTATTACCAAATCTGTTGGAAAATTTTGTGCTTTTTCGACTGTCGCTGTTTTTGTCAGATCCCCACACACATAAAGACTACTAGAATGTTTTACAATACACGCCACATTCACACCTCTCCATTCTCCAAAACCAGCTCTGTCAAGTCCTCAGAAGCTCCTCAACAGTGGAAAATCGCTTTCGTTTCAGCATCATTTTCATATTTAGGAACAGCACAAACTCGCAAGAAGCAATGTCTGAACTGTAAGGAGGGTGCTGAAGAAGTTTCAGTTGTGTAGTGGTCAAATATTTGTTGCAAGCTTTGGAGCGTTGTCATGATGGCGAAACCAAGTCTCCAATTCTTGACTTTGTCCCTAGGTTCTTCGTCGATTTAATGATTTCAATCAGGTACTGTTCCGCGTACCAAGTAGTTCTTGCAAGCAAATAATCTAAATAAATTAAATGACAAAAGTAATGATTTTGCCTTTTAATTAAATATTTAAAAACATTTTCAACGTGAGTCTGTTGTACGATTAAATGTTAAGGATAACATACATACATGCTTCTTTTATTCTTCCTTTTTATATCGTCTCTTGTACTGCGTGAGTTTCGGTACACAATCTTTTTTCGTAGTGGCTAAGCAATTGGATCATCTCTTCGAATCACCGAATCTTACATTGAAATAGTCCCTCACTTGCTTTTCATAGTAGAGAGCAGTTCCATCACGTTGGAACCATAGCTGCTTCATAATTTTGTAGTATTTTGTGTACATATTATTTAATCAAAATTATTTTGGAGGAAGTCCAAGTAATTGAAACTATTTAAAGTGTTCTTCAAAGAAATATTCTTGAAAGAAAAGAGATCCAATTACATGATTATGCCACCTCACATATTGACGCTCCATTCGTGTTGATAGTCGTAGTAGTAGATTTTTTGCTAATACTCAATCTATTCGTTGGGTTATTAAAACTTCCTAAGAATAGTACTTATTCATTCTTAATGGTTTTCTAGTATATAAATTTAAAACCAAGTTTTTATACATACATATATAACAATTTTAAACATCACTTCACTCACTCTGTATATATAGCCCTAAAATAAAAATTCGAAATCCAGAATCTGATGCCGTTTAGACAGAGAGTACCTCTTGAGTTAACTACCATTAAAAATGAGAATATTAAGGGAGCGGAAATTCGTTACTAATACAATTATCGAAGTTTACAATTTATAATTAGTGACAGACTGTTGTTAATACCTTCAACTAACAATGGTAATACGACCAAAATGGCGGATTTTAATTATCAAGCATATTTATATCGTATCACACATTCGTGTTGATACACAAAGATCGAGGCATTACAAAACAAAATTAGTTTACGAACTTGAGAATCTTTCGTTAGTATTAGCATCCTTATTTACTTTCTAATTCTGTTTCGACAATAATCCAATGTCACCTTTACAACCAATCTCTACACAGGATCCACCATCAAATCTAAATAAGCTAAGGAGGGATTAAATTATAAAATACATTTAGAGAAGTACCTTTCCAGACAGCTGACGAAACTTGTTCTAAATTATGCAAAATGTTATGGAAACTTTTGTAATATAACTTTGTTTAGATATTGATATTTCGCAGCACTTATGCCTTGTCTTATCGACGTAGAAGAAATTTTTGATAATATTCTCTTTCAGTTCTCAATGTTATAGTATATTATAACGAAGTACTCTTTAGGTGTTAACCAAAACAACTAAAATATTGCAGCGAAGCCAGGTGATCATCATTGATCAAAGACGAAACTAACTAACTAACTAAACGATTCTTCAGGGTGGACCAAATTTTGAGAACGAATCAATAAGAAATACAGGTCTTAGATTTCAGAATCCGATGAAACCTAAACAAAGGTTTGAAATAAACGATATTTTTTGAACTGGAACATTACTATTCCCTGTAATCTCATTATCAAACGATAACCAAAGTAAGACTTCGAACGTCCAGTGAGATCAAAGTTTTGGTACTTACGTTAATCCTACGATTCATTAAAAATATTGAGCTTTGTTGTTCTAGAGAGTTTAATAACCAACCGATTATTGGCGTATCAATGAATAGTAGAGCTCTAGAATAAAAATTAAGCAAATTTATCTGGTTTTGCAAAAGGGAATAGTTTATATAACTATAAGGAATTGGACATTAGAAGATACGATTAGTGATAATGAAATCAGAAACCCTATAAAAACAGGTGGTGCCCCAAGCAGTTATTGACAATACAAAAAAAAGACACATCGTTCTCTTTTGTACCATCCTGCTACTGTGGATCCACTACAATACATCTTTATCTTTGTTCCAGTTTAAATATTACCGTTATGTACTAATTATTAATTAATTAAAAAATGAATAAAAGACAAAAGAACCAATGTGCAGAAAAGTCTCTACAATCTAGGATTTCATCGGCTACTAGAAGATCAATGCCCTGTATGCATAAATTTTCAGAATGCTTTGAACACATCATTTGGAACCATTGGAAGTTGATTATAAAATCCATGTTCATCTAAGTAGAAAAACGAAAGGATAAAGAACAAGCCGGAAATCTAACGGAAAATACTTTGACCTGCAGAAATTATTACTTGTCCATTCGATCCCACATAATGCATTCTTTACAAACATAGGCTTGTTATTCATAGTTTTACTAAATGATATAAATATGAACTCTACATGATTCGGCTGTATGCCATCATCAGGAGAGACTAGTCAATGGCGAAAATTATAAAAAAATATAAATAAAAAAATTTTCGAAAGATTCTTTAAACAAGTTTCGGCAATAAAATAAAAATTTTGTCAATATTTGATCAACATGCAAAATAACTTTTACATCAATTGTCCCTAGTGTAAACATGAGACGTAAGAATCCGTGATAAACCCATGACAGTCCTTTCATTATACAGGGTGTTTAAGAAAGATGCGGCAATATTAAAGGGGGTGATTGCCCAAGTCATTTTTTACAAAAAAGTTCCTATAAACGTAGATCCGCAAACGCTTCGTTACCGATCTACAGCGCGTTGAAGTTTAATTTAAAAAAACAGTGAAAATTAGATTTTTTCAAAACGACTTGAGATATCATAATGAAATTTTAGGCGTGTTAATAGCTGTGGGAGAGACATACTTTGCAATACAACACGATGTTTTAGTCGTACCAGTGGTGCACGTATTGGCAAAATAGGACGCCGCTGATTTCTCTAAAAATAAAAATATGTTTTTATTCTTTGTTCAATTGTGTAGAAAAAAGCTCTTTTAACTTTTTATCGTACGACGTACCGTTTTTTATAAAAAAAAACATTTTAGTGCATATCCATTTATTACAGAAAAAAAATTAAAGAACAAGGGCAAAAACGCATATTTTACCAAATCAACAATTTTACCAACCAAAAATTACAAAAACTGTGCAAAGTGACCACCTCGAGCTCGGATACAAGAATCTAATCTTCTCCTCATTGACTGGCGAACTCTCTCAAAAACACCAGGATCGGTTTTAATTGAGTTGCACCCAGCAATGATTCGATTCCTTAAGTCTTCTACGTTTTCCAATGGAGTAGCGTACACCAAGGACTTCAAATGGCCCGACAGGAAAAAATCCAGGGAATTTAAGTCCGGAGATCGTGCAGGCCATAAGTGAGGTCTACCTCGGCCAATCCAGCGATTTCTGTATGCTTGTGTTAAGAAATCACGAGCTACTTGACTAAAGTGGGCTGGCGCGCCATCGTGCATATACCACATTGCATCTCTAATTGCTAATGGTACGTGCTCCAGAAATCCAGGGAGCGTGTTTTCCAAAAAGTTGATACACACCTCTCCGATAAGTCTCTCTGGTAAAAATACCGGTCCAATTAGGCAGTCACCCACAATCCCAAGCCAAACGTTCAAAGAAAACTGATGTTGAAAACGATCTTCAACAATTTCATGTGGTTTTTCGTCACACCATATATGGTTATTATGGAAATTGCGTATTGCATTTCTTGCAAAATTCGCTTCATCGGTGAACAGAATCATCATCAGGAATTGAGGGATTTGAACCATTTTGTGCAAAAGCCATTGACAGAATGCAATTCGAGGAGGAAAATCAGCAGGAAGAAGTGCTTGAGCGCGTTGTATGTGGAATGGATACAACAAATTTTCTTTCAAAATGTGCCAAATAGTCCCATTACCTACATCCAAAGCGTCAGCAATTTTTCGAGTAGAACTACCTCGATCTTCTTCAATCATGTCTAGCACATCCTCTTCCAGCTCTACCATTATTGCTGTCCTTGGCCTTCCTGCTCCTCCATTTCGTCTTAATGTGCCTGTTTTATAAAGACGCCAATGAATACTTTCGAAAGTTTTTCTATCAGGAGAAATACGGCCAGGAAATCTTTCAGTATACAACCGCCTAGCTTCTAATGCATTGCCATCAGAAAGTCCATAAATGTAGTGCATGTCGGTCATCTCGGCATTCGTATAGCGATTCATGATAAGGAACTTCAACAAATTCGACACATACAAAATTATTAATCGCGAGACTTATTCAGTATGTCATTCAATATGTCAGTGAATAAAACAGGACTGTTTAAAAATATTTTTGTACGCATGATAAATGGATATGTACTAAAATGTTTTTTTTTTAAAAAAAAACGGTACGTCGTACGATAAAAAGTTAAGAGAGCTTTTTTCTTCACAATTGAACAAAGAATAAAAACATATTTTTATTTTTAGAGAAATCAGCGGCGTCCTATTTGTTTCTTGACAAATAGTCTGTGACGTGCCAATACGCGCGCCACTGGTACGACTAAAGAATGGTGTTGTATTGCAAAGTATGTGTCTCCCACAGCTATTAACACGCCTTATGATATCTTAAGTCGTTTTGGAAAAATCTAATTTTTACTGTTTCTTTTTAATTAAACTTCAACACGCTGGCGCTGTAGATCGGTAACCAAGCATTTGCGGACCTATGCTTATAACAATTTTTTTGTATAAAATGACCTGGGCAATCACCCCCTTTAATATTGCCGCATCTTTTTTAAACACCCTGTATACACACGCTACATTAAATTAAAGTCATAAACATCGTCTTTACTCTTGTCACTTTGTAATTTAGCTTCGCTCGTCATATTTCTATAAACGCTTTTTGGCAAATTATTTACAAATTTAATAAAATTTATAGAGGGTTTAATATTTTCTGATTGAACATTTACTGCTGTGTTTGGTATAACCTGATTTCTAAAATTGTAGGTTCTGCTCTTTAAAAATATCTAGTTAGCTCTGCACTGTAAAAAGAATTCCATGAAGTGCTGTACTATAACGTGAGGTACCTTTTTCTTCCTACAACACATCAATGTAATTTTTCTACCCTGTGGATACGCACAACAACAATAAACTGTATACACTCGCTACAAATGGTTGCAGCCCTTCAAGTTGATGACATATGTATTATTTACTGCTTCTATTTTCTACTGAAACTAAGATAATTAAATTTCTCTCCAGGTTTATTATACAGGGTGCTCTGATGTATCTCTTAAAAAATTGAAACATATCCATTATTATTCCAATACATAAAATCGTATAAATTTTCAAAAACCACTTTCTGGAAATATGGCAATATCTAAGTTCCATATATTCCAATAACAGCTTGCTTAAAACCAACAAAATTTTATATGAAACATTTTTGGAAATTTATATTGTTCAAACATACATATTTAGGTTTTCATGTATATTTGAATAATCATATACGAGACAGAAACTAAACAACATCTATCTTCAAACAATTATCAAATAAATTAAGAAAGACGAATTTCACAAGTTTTTGCCATTTTGGCACCAACTTTAGACGCGTGCTGCACTAGATTTGGACACTATAATATCTATAGTTTTTATGTAGTAGATTATTATACTGTTATTAATGCAAATTGTCCCATTAGAAAATTCGTTTCGTCCGACTGCCTGACTCAGTGAATTTTTTTTTGAGATTGTGTGCTATTCTTAATTGACAGGAGACACAATAAGTATATTATCTTAACAGCAATATTAATTTTTGGTTCAGATTTCGAAACTGTTTCGTTAAGAATTTTGCATCTGTTATCAAATTCTGAGAAAGCAAGAGCATTGTTGTATTCAAATGTTTTTCTAAGGTAATTTCAAATTTATTAACCTTCTCTTCAAAGATGCTTCAGTTACATTCATCAGAAGCTCTATGTAAGCAATCTTTCCTCTCTATGTAGTGTCATCTTTGAAAGTTGACAGCAAAACAGGAACAGCTTTTTTGTATACTTTGACGATTATGTTAAAAACAAAGAAGAATTAAACACATAGGGCAAAGCTCCAGGCCCGAATAGTATTACCTACAATGCTTTATCCACACTATCCTACCCAATTATGGAGAATCTAGCGCTGATCATCAACGCTATATTGCATCTAAAATATTTCTCCAATACCTGGAAACATATATATGAGGTGGCCATTCCAAAATTGAGCAAGAATCTACCTTTTCCTCAGAACTACCGCCCCCTATCGTTTTGATCTCATGCCTCTCGAAACTAGCTTAAGCCGTTATCTTGAGCAGACTGAAAGAAGAATTATTTGTACATGACATCGTTCAAAACGTCTTGGGGAAGGCCTTTTTACGGGATTCTAACTGTACAAGGTGACAAAACCCATTCGCAATTCCCTCGAGGCTCAGACGTGATCCACAAGCTGATCACAGCGGGCATTAATCCGAGAATAACTAGAGACTAAACTGCTCTCCTCTCCCCTTACACGTTTCTTGCTTACATGCATGACTTACCAAAAATTTCTCAGATACACTTGACCATGAACGCGAATGATACCGCAGCATATACATGATCAAGAAGCGAGGACATAATATGTCATTGTCTACAAGATCAGGTAGACTTCATCGGTCAGCGCGGAGGTTGGTGGAGGTTAAAACTAAATGTAATTAAATGTTTAGCCGTTTGGTTCACAAAGAAACGAGAACTCCTTACGACAACATCTTTATGGAGCACTTTAGAGTTCCGTGGAGCCATTCCGCCCTCTGCCTAGGGGTAACACTTGTTAAACTGCTGACGTTTAAGCAACGCAACACAACAAGAAAAAACAACTCAAAAGTTCCTATCAGCTAGGTCAATAATACTATGATCTAAAAGATCTAGCTACATACGGTGCATTGTCTTGATCAAGCCTGGTTAAGTCTCACTGACTTGAAGAAGCTCAAAATCCTACAAAATCGAATGTCTCTTGATACATGAGAAACGTCCAGCTATTAACACGCCTTTCTCCAAGCTGACCTAGGAGTTCCATGCTTTGAAGAATCTATTTAACTGAATATTGTATGAATTTTCTACTTCCTTAATGCACATAGTTTGAGGAATATTATGAAAACGTGCTAAACATTAAACAGCCATTCTTGAAAAGATTAAGATTTACTATCTTGCAAGAAGACTCATTTTATATCATGTAATTTACTATTTTCTACAGAAGCCATAATTTGGCCCTCCTATGCTCGCAACCACTCTAGAAATAAAGTCACAGGGATTTCTTTTTACCATTATTAATACTACGTTATTATTTAATACATGTTCTTTTACTACCATCCTCGTATAAAAAAAAATGTTCACGAATGAGCCGAAGCTAAAAAGAAAAGACACTTTGACGCGAAATAGTTATCAAGTTCTCGCTTGAAATAATTAATTTACAATTTTTGAATATTAATGCCGCGGAAAAAACCATTTTCGACATCGTAAATTTGCATGTTTATGAATCTAGATGTACATTGTAGGTGTTACGTATTTTAGGCATTGTTGGAAATCGTGTTCGTTCAGGCGCTTAGTCGTCAATATCGGTTTACCCTATTAAAAATTATTCATCAATAAAGCGTTCCTTTGATCCACAGCCTTTTCAATCTGCGAATGCTACAATCAATGATCGTTAGCATGCAATTGTATCTTTTACATTTATCGAATGAATTTGTAATTATGTTTTCC
This sequence comes from Holotrichia oblita, assembly GCA_023690525.1. NCBI lineage: Eukaryota > Metazoa > Arthropoda > Insecta > Coleoptera > Scarabaeidae > Holotrichia > Holotrichia oblita. The sequence goes on from CM043017.1 coordinate 22,120,984, forward strand.
ACCTTTGAAATAATATTTTATTTTTGCAGATATTTATCTTACAACAAAATAAAAACTTTGAACAACGGCACTTTCCACAATTTATCAAATCTACTTTCGCTGTGAGTATTAAGTTCTAATAAACTTTTGTCGATGTAAAAAACACGAACTTCTGCTTTCAGAACCCTCAACAACAACAAACTGATGACTATAGAAACAGGTGTTTTCCTAGACGTAACTACATTAAAATCCTTGTCAGTAAAGTTCTTATTTGATAGAATTTATTGATTTTACCGCGCAATATTCGTTTTGCAGGAATTTTGAACGAAATCCCTTCACTACATTGGACAGGAACGTATTAAAACCATTGAATAGCTTGCAGCATGTCTACTTCGAGAGATTCGAGAAATGTATTGCAGCTCCTCACGTCAGGGTATGTTACCCTAAAGGTGATGGTATTTCAAGTTACGAACATTTATTACACAATCCGATTTTAAGGGCTAGGTAAGTACATTACACACACATGAAAATCTATTCAATTACAAAAAAAAATATTTTCTTTAGCAGTGCGTTCAAGATTTAGTTACTTTAATTTTAAATACAGGGGTGCTCAAACAATTTATCGGGTAAATATGCGAGAGAAGTATGTTATGTCATCTACCTAATTACGAAAACAGTATGCTATCGGTACCATTTTCTTAGATGACGTTTCTGTGACATTTTATAGAGCCACCTCGAAATGTGGTTCGAATCGCTTTAAGGTTTATCAGTTTCAGTTATTGCAAGAGAATAAGAATATCAAAAAATTGTTCGCAAGATTTGGAAATGAGCAAAGTGTCAACACGATAGATTCCTAGGCTGCACAGTCCTGAACAAAAAATTGTGTGATGACAAATTTGTGAAGACAATTTGACTCCTTTATCTCAATATTAAGACTTCGTAAATGGAATTGTAACTGAAGATGAAACTTCAGTAGAACCCTCCTACGAAAAAAGTGTTCATGGAATGGGTACATAACGTCTCTCTACCACTCGAGAAGGCGATTTTCTAGAATTTGTGTTGTCACGTATCAAAATGCACAAACTTGAATATCGAAAAGTAATAAAAGTCTTGACAAAACAAGGAAAATCTTCAAAAATTATTCGTCATTATTCGAAGTCGGCTATTTGCGAATGTTCAAAATTGTTTAAACATGATCGAGAATCACTGTATGATGATCAAATCAAGAATCAATGCAAGTTCCAGCCTTCTCAAGATGTTTAAAGTTAACCTTTTGCAGAAAAAAATAGCAACGAGTTTTTGGGATTATCAAGAAATACTAATGATTGATTATCGACGTAAGGGTAGTGCTGTAGCAGGAGAGTATTATGCAGGATTAATACATCGCCTAAGAGATTCTATTAAAGCGAAAAGGCGCGGAAGGTGACGCAAGGTGTCCTCCTGCTTCATGATAATGCACCAGTCCACAAATCAAGACATTCAAAAGCTGCCGTTGCCGAATATGGCATCACAGAAATAGACCATCCACCTTATAGTCCAGATTTCGCTCCGGGTGATTTCTTGTTTCCTAATCTTAAAAGAACTCTAAGAGGAACAAAGTTTATAGACCATGACGAACTGATAGCGATTGTTGACAGGTTGACAGGTATTTTGCAGACAAACCAGAGGAACGATGTAATACTTGCATCCAAAAGCAATAAAAAATTCCCCTTGTATAAAGTGAAACAGCTGTGGTAATCGTTCAAAAAACAGATGCTTGCTATCTCTATCGAAGTGGAAAACTACAAACGTTACAGTAATTGGTGCATTGAGTTAGTCCACATCTCGAATTGAAAGTTCCATTCCATAGAAATATATTCGAACTAAAATTGGCACTACTGGGGTTCAATTGGTAGCACATGCATTGAAAAGGTGCAAGGAGTTTAGCAGACAAGGCTTGCGCTCAGATTTTCATGAAGAGAAGAACAAGAAGGAACAATGTAAAACATAACATTTTGCACAAATAATAACGGTTAAAAATATCTAATAAGTAGACACTCATGGTCCTCGGAAAGGACCGTCAAAATAAATGGAGTGCGCTTGTGACCATCGATGTTAAAAACGCTTTTAACACTGCTAAACATAGCCTCATAATGAAAGAGTTGTCCAGAAGAAATATATCCAAATACCTTCAGAATGTCATCTTAAGCTATCTGTCCAAAAGGAAGATCGAGATAGATGAGGAAATGGTAGTGGATGTAGGAGTAGGAGTTCCACAGGGCTCATCCTGTGGAATATCGTGCATGATGGTGTACTGGACTTAGAACTCACCGCGGATTCCATGACTGTTACCTATGCCGATGATCTTGGGTTAGTGGTTGGTGTGACAGATGCTGACACCCTCATGCGAAATGCAGACACGTGTCTGAGGGAAATTAGCAACTGGATGAAAGAACATAACCTGCAGCTTGCTCCAGAGAAAACTGAAGCTGTTCTGACCAAGGAGGAAGAATAAGAAACCACATTCATTTCCATCTAGAAGGTGTAGTACCTAAAAAAACCATAAAGTATCTGGGCATCATCACAGATGAGAAAGATTCCTTCCGATGTGGGCAGGCGCACTGGAGGTCCAAACCAACCAGCTACTATTAGTAAGATCGCAACCTAATGTGCCCCTACAAGTCTCATCCGCGTACAAAACAATATCCGCTATTGCAATCCAAATAATAACTGACACTTTGCCTATAGATCTTATGGCACGCAAGAGACTATATTTACATGACCGAAAAGATGCACCTAAAGAAGCTCGAGAACTTTCCCTAAACCTGTGCCAAAATCGATGGACGGCTGAAGTCCAGAAGGCACAATGGACGAAGACCTTGATCAAAGATATAAAGGTGTGGATTAACTGCACATATCGCAAACTGGACTATTACGTTAGCCAGGCATTAACGGGACACGGTACCTTTAGAGCATATGCCGCGAGATTTGGTAATAACACCACAAACGAATGTGTTTACTGCGGAACAATAGGTACTGCTGAACACACATTGTTTGAATGCCCGAGGCTCGAGGAGTACTTCATAATACTCTAGGTACTACAATAGATAAACATAATATGATAGAACTTATGACAACCAACGTTAAAATATGGAATCGATTTGAAAATAGCTCAGGTGGGGAGCCGCAGGCGCCTAGGCGATAGCCCATATCCTGCAATTTTCAGACCACACTGCATATAACAAGATATGTGCCTTGAAACTGTCACCCACTATCTCACTGCCCGCACGAGACCGACATCTCGCTGAGAGGACCGGCGAGCCGGTGGGCTCCTCTCCCCCGTGCTACCCATGTTAGACAAGTTCCCTTGTCAACGTTGGACAGGTCACCGCTGGAGACGCTTTAGCGACTCCTACCTCACATCTAACCCCACGGGGCCTAGGCCTCCTTGCGGATGGCGACTATCGGCCAAGCGTGGAAAACGGAATCTGGCCGTGAGGTACAACCAGCCCGCCCGTGAATTAAGCCTGAACTACGGAGACGGCCGGGCCGAAGCCCTACCCCAAAATGCCAACCGCTCCAACTCTTTCGCCCCTCCGGCGATCAAGTATCCGCGGCAGCTACAGTGAAACCGTAGGGTCCCAGAATCACCGAGTTGTTTTAGGATGAAACCGAAGGATTCCCCAACCAGACAACCAGCGGGCGGACTATTCCTCAGCGAACCGACTTTTGTCTTCCCGTACTATCTCCGCCAAATTCTCTCGCCACGCCCGTTTCCCTGAGTGTGGCCACCAAGGATGGGGTAGTGCAGCTGTGAGTGAGTTCTCAAGGTAAGTGCTTTAGGGTGTCTCACTTACCCACCGTATATTCCGACGGTTAGCGGCCGGACACCGGAGCGTATGCCCATGCCTACGCCCAAGCATCCTCCCCTATATACGAAGTCTACTCCCGCCACGCCCGTTCCCCTGAAACTATGAAATCAGGGATTGGGTAGTGCAGCCGCAGAGTTTTAAGGGTCGACGCTATAGGGTAAACGCCGACCCTGACGTGAAAATATGGAATATTATACATAAAATGATCGTAATCATTATGAAGTCCAAGAAAAAGGAAGAAAGAGAACGAGAGGCTGGCGCAGGTATTAGCACACGCCAATAAGTAAGAACAAGCGGTAGCAGACTGAGATTATTACGCCGCTGCAATTTTAATGACATGTCCATTCGACGGTTCCGGAATGTCCAGAGAGGATTTTAATAGAGGGTTTTTTAGTCGTCGTAGAGCCCAACACTGCCAGGACACCGAACCAATGCCTGGTGCCATGCGATTTGGAAGTGGACACCGAGCCATCGCAAAAAAACTGGACAAAATTCCAAAAAAAAATCTCTTGAGAGGGATTAAGACATGTCAAGAAATACAGCTAAGGACAAAAAAGGAACCGATGAATCAAACATATTATCATTATCCTACTACTTATCCTAATGTTACTTCTTAGCTATCTTATATCAATAGATCAGCGATCAATTCCACTATCCGCAATTCCTCTGTTAGCACATCCGTTGTCTGAATAACTTCCATTGCGTTCATCTCTGGATGAAAATATTTATTAATACAAACTGCAGAAACACCTAGCGTTGCTTGTGTGCTCTTATTTAAAATTTCAAAAAGTTGAAACTTGAATAAGACTTGCATAACCAGTCTTGCAATCAGAGTCTGTTATATTTGCAGATGGAATTGGTACTACCTCTGACGATTGATCACCCCTCTGATGTAGCCTTTGAAATGGGAATGGATTAATTGAAAGCATATTATGCCAAAAGTCAGAAAGCAACAACCCTAGAAAACAACGACAAGATACGATATTGATGCGATTTGTGATAACAATAAGAAAACAAAATAAAATAAAATAAAAGTACAAAAATATTAAAGCCAATGTTTCTTCACTAATGTTAGTGGCTTCTTCAGCAGCAAGACTAGGTAGAGAGTCCTATGATGCGGTCAACAGCCGGAAGACCTCATAACAGAGACTGCAAAAGCCTTCGATATCATTTAATGATATTCTATTAATTGTGAAAACAGCTTGGATTCTAGCAGCAACCTCTACAAACATTATAAAGGCTTTCAAGAGGACAAGAATATTTTCAAGCTAACGTGTTTACAAACGATGACTTTTATCCTTCCTTTGTTACTAGCAGGCCATTATCTATCACGAATTTAGCTCAGACTGCTGTAGAAAATGACTAGCCAGTATGATATAATGTTCAAAAACATAGAAACATTTTAGGGAACATTAGATGCCAATTCAGGTAGAGTGGTGAAGGAAGATCGTCAATTACTTACTTAATTTATCTTCCCAAAAATAAATGTCTAAGTTTGAGGTATTATTAGGTAATATTTTTACTTTATTAAATATAAAATTAAAATTTTCAAACGGAATAGTTAACTCTGAGCATCCCTAATTCAATAAAATGAAATTCTGTTTTATCCAGACTAAGTGCATATTAAAATACTCAGTATTCAAATCCAGACATATCACTTACTTTCTGTTTGTTTACAGTGTCTGGGTTATGGCTACTGTCGGATGCGTAGGCAACATAGTAGTTTTATTAGGAAGACTCATTATACCAACAAACAATGTTGTCCATTCCCTTTACATAAAAAACTTGTCATTTTCGGATCTTCTAATGGGCATCTACTTGTTTACAATCGCGGGAGTAGATCAACACTATCGAGGTGTTTACTTACAGCACGAATACAATTGGAGGCACAGTTCTTTATGTAACATATGTGGTAAGTCATGATCGTTTACAAACAATGTAAAAAATCCCGGGTTTCATAACAGATTTCGTCTGCAGACATGAAATTAAGATAGACTATATAGAACTTACAAAAAATGTCTTTACATAATACGTTCTTTTACGAAATATTCTATTAAAATTCTTCTTTTATGAGTTATAGTTTTGTTGTCTGTTGAAAAATTCTTAACCTACTATATAGAAGTAAACAAAATTTGAAAGTCAACATATTTTATTATTCAACATACTCTCTTCTTAATTTGATACATTTATTACAACGAATCTGCCCTCACACCTCTACACCTTTCAAAATGAAACATTTATCCTGCTCTGCAAACTAGGCCTCCACAGCTTCTATCGCCTCTTAATTGGAAGAAAATTATATGACCTTTTGAACTTTTTTTCAGTTGAGGAAAGACATGATATTCCGACCAAGCCAGATCTGGTGAATAATAATTCGAGTAATTCGAACCCTAAATCACAAATCGTTTGCATGGCAACATGCGATTTGGGTGCAGGGGCATTGTCCTGCAAAAACAAAACACCTTTGAACAACTTTCGGCGTGTTCTCTGCATAATTTTTTCTCGTAGAGTGGTCAGTAATGTCGAATAATAATTCCCAGTTACTGTTCCATCCTTTCATCATAATTACTTACTATATGATGCTGATTTTTGAACACAAAACTTCTTAAGCCTTGGAGAACCAGAGTATATCCATTCCATCGATCGTTTCATCCATAGTAACAATACCACTTAAGAAATCGGCACCATTTTCAAACCCAGCACAGCCAAATTTTATTCTTACGGGGACATGTTGTGACATGAAAATCATCATCATGTACCCCACATTACCTCTCCAAAATTTTCAAATAGAAATATGAGTCGAATAACACATTTTGGTACCTTCGTCCTAATTTTGAACATTCAGCAGATTATATTTCAGATATATTATTTAAAAATAAATAATTCACGCAATGTGTTTGTTATTGGATAGTATTTTCGCGTTTTCGCGACATATGTCAAATGAGAATATTTAATCTGAGTCAAGTATTTAAATTAGTCCTATTATAGCAAATAAAACAAGGATTTGTATTTAAATTAGTCCTATAGCAACAAAGCAAATAAAACAAGATTTGACAAAGATCACTACACGAAAGGGGACTGTACACAGTTGTCAAATATGACCACAAATCACACATATTTATATAGATGCGCAACTTAATATACTTGAACATCCCTATACACTAAATGGTGGATGTCATCACAAGAGGGGTGAGAGGTACAAACAATAATAATGAATAAGATTCAAATAAAAATAAACCACGATTCCAAAGATGATAATGTTAAATAATTACACAAATCAAAACTGAAAACTCTAAGCACACCACAACATAATAACAACACAATAGTTTATCAAACAAATATGAAAATAAATACCATGACACAATACAGATAGACAGGAGGTTGATTTCGTTTGACGTTTACGTAACTAACAAAAAAAAATGATTATATTTCTGATCAAGAAAACATTGATGTATTACTTCTATCTCTTTCCATATCATTCGTTTGGCAAGCTTCTCTGTCAATTTACGATTATCACGTCATAAATGCAGTAAATTCAAAATTCAAACTTTGATATTTTTTCTTGGCATATTTATTAATAATATAAAAAAGGAAAATACGTAGACAGGATAATTTAATGTACACTTTAAGATAAAATATTTAAAAAAAAAATTCATTGTGTGTGATTTGGGACGGCCCCATTGTGTGTGATTTGTGAATATGACATCTGTGGGCGAGGAGGGGAACAAAGCAAGACATTAAATTAGTTCTATATATTATATAGTCGAATTTTTGGATCTTGTCCGTTACGTCATGAGTAATGTCAGTATGAATCGAGCCATAAATGTCATATTGACATTTCTCTCTAATGTACACTAAGAATTCTTTTTGGTTGGACGACCTGCCACTGCACATACGTAGGATGGATAGTAGACAATATTGCATTCACTTACTTCAGACAATATTGCATTCATTGTGCTCGTCAAAATATGTAAACACAGATACGATTTGCGGGTCTATTTTAAAAACGCTGTAGCTGCATTTATAAATGTGGAAAAAAGGATCTATTATTTGACGTATTTGAGTAGAAAGAAATTTGTTTGATGTTTCAAGTATTTCGAATAAAATAATACTGTAGTCTTATTAAATTGTTTTGAAAGGTAATTTCATTACTTTTTGCGGTGAACTTTTTTTGTCGTTGAACTAGGGTAAGATCTAAACCAAAAGCATATTTATTATACAATAAATAACAATATCAAAGGTTTACTACTTTTATTTATTTAAAACATAATGTTTAATTGTGTGGTTTGTAAATGTAAAATGCTTGCACAAAATCAAAATAAAACTAACGTGTTTATTCACTTGCAAGAACTTAAAAGTATTTGACACAGTATTACATTTTGGTTTTATATATTACATACAACGTTTTTGGTCATACAACATGGTATCACGACCTTTTCTCTCCTCACTCTCTGCTCTGCTCTTGCGCAGCTGCTAAAAACAGGGGGAACAAAAAACTGGTGTATAAGAGGTTGCCGGTCGCATGGCGCAAAAGTTTAACAAAAATAAAATAATACATGCACATAACTGAACATGCCCCCGGCCTTGAAAGTATTAGCTTTCAAACAACAATAAAGTGATAACAATAGTAATGAAACTGATAAAACAATCGGTATTACAGAAACAACAACAAAAATGTCTAACCACTTTCACACGATACTGCACTCACTAGTGGGTACAATTTTGAGAAAGCGCGACGTATCACACCGTATTGAGTTCTGACAGATGCTACCCTGGCGATGCCGTCAGTACCTGGATGGAGTTGACATATCCGGCCTAGTTTCCATTGTAACGGTGGTACGTTGTCGTCCTTTACCAGAACAAGTGTGTCCGGTTCTAACTGGGATTGCTGCGTACGCCACTTCGACCGCTGCTGTAACTCGGATATATACTCCTGACTCCATCGCTTCCATAAATTTTGGTGCAGATACTGAAGTCGTTGGAAAGATGTCAAACGGGATACGGGAATATGGCAAACATTTGGATCAGGCAAGGATGCTACTGGTCTTCCAATTAAAAAATGTCCGGGCGTTAGAGGTTGAAGATCTTTGGGATCGTTAGACAACGGTGATATGGGACGAGAATTGAGAGTTGCCTCAACTTGCGCAAGCAATGTCGAAAATTCTTCATAGGTTAATAAGGCTGTGCCCATCACGCGCTTCAAATGGTGTTTTGACGACTTAATGCCCGCTTCCCACAACCCACCAAAGTGAGGACTATGAGCAGGGATAAAGTGCCAGCTGATGCCATCGTTCGCAACAGATTCTGTGATGACTGAGTTTTGTTTTTGCAAAAAATTGCCTAATTCACGCAGTTCAGAGTTTGCGCCTACGAAATTTGTCCCGTTGTCTGAATATACATGCAAAGGCTTGCCTCTGCGAGCAACAAAACGTCTAAAGGCTAGCAAAAATGCTTCAGTTGAAAGGCTTGTTACCAGCTCTAAATGCACGGCTTTAGTAGAGAAGCATACGAATAAACACATATAGGATTTGCAAGTCTTGGAACCGCGGCCTCTGCGATCCTTAATTATGAAGGGTCCGCCATAGTCCACACCTATGACGTGAAACGGTGCAGATTCTGTGACACGCTCTGCTGGTAAATCTCCCATGATTGGTTTGGGTGATTGCGGCGAAAAACGCAAACATCTCATACAATCATGTACAACCCTCTTCACTATGTTTCGACCAGCAATTATCCAAAACTGATCACGTAGTGAGGACAATAAAAGTTGTGGACCAGCATGAAGCAATCGTAAATGCTCATGAGTAACAATGAGCTTGGAGAGGTGGTGTTTGCCAGAAAGAATAATGGGATGCCTTTTGTCGTAAGAGAACTGAGAATGTGAAAGTCGTCCGCCAACGCGAATGATGCCACTTGTATCTAGAAAAGGATTGAGGCTACTTAGCTTTGAGGACGGTTTCAAAGGCTTGTTTTTGCTAAGAAGTTTCAATTCATCAGAGAAGCACTGGTTCTGAGCAATTCTGAATAAAGATATAGAAGCTGATTGAAGTTCTTCTGTGGTAAGGGGACCTGAAGCACGATCATGACGTGTGAGTGCGGAGTTCTTGGCAAAACGGAAACAATAAGCGGTAACTCTTCGCAACCGGGAATAACTGCTAAAATTAGTCATTGGAAAAGGCTCAGAGTCAATAGAAGCAAAGGCTTGCACTGATGTCTTTAGTTCGGGGAGTGCAGAGTTGGAAAAATCTGACCGTGGCCACGTAGTTTCCTCACCTAGCAGAAAACAAGGTCCGTTCCACCATAAAGTGGATTCTTTTATAACATCTGGCGATACACCACGTGATAACAGGTCGGCTGGATTGCACTTAGTGCCTACATGTCTCCAGGTGCATTTAGCGGTGAGCTCTTGAATTTGAGCGACGCGGTTGCAAACAAAGGTCTTCAAAAGGTTGGGACTGGTTTTTAGCCATCCTAAAACAATCGAAGAGTCTGTCCATAGAAACGACTTTTCTAATTTCAAGGTACCCTGGACTTCATCATATAGTTTAGAAAGTAGCAAAGCAGCGCAAAGTTCTAATTTAGGGATGGTGATAGGCTTTAGCGGCGCAACTTTAGTTTTAGAACATAATAAATTGACACTGATATTATTCTTCTGATTTACAGATCGGAGGTAAATACAGGCGCCATATCCTTGCAGGGATGCGTCAGAAAAGCCATGAATTTCCACATGGGTAGCCTGATCACACAAAACGTATCTAGGAATTTGAAGATCGTTCAGTTTAGAAAGATTACATCGATAGGAAGCCCATTTGGTTTGAATGGATATAGGAACTGGCTCATCCCATGTTAGTTTTTCCATCCAGAGCGTTTGGAGTAAGATTTTAGCACTCAACGTACATGGACTCAATAAACCTAGAGGATCAAAGATTTGGGAAATTTCTGAAAGAATGGTTCTCTTGGTGATAATTGTTGTCGTTGAGCTGGATATATTGAACATGAAATAATCTGACTGAAAAGACCAAATTAAACCAAGAGTGCGGGTATATTCCTGGGCTCCAATTTCAAGTACACCAGGATGTAGATCAGAAGTAGGCAAATCTTTAAGTACCTGAGAGTTATTAGAGATCCATTTGCGGAGCTTGAAGCACCCGGAACTGAGAATTTCGGAGAGTTGAATACATATTCGTTGTGCTTGTGCCAAATCTTTGCCCCCAGTAAGGAGGTCATCCACATAAAAATCCTCTCTGATGATGGATGAGATATCTGGATGAGAAGCTGCACAGTCGATACCTAACTGTGTTAGTGAACGGATTGCTAAAAAGGAAGCAGAAGCGGTACCGTATGTCACAGTGTTTAGGTTATAAACTTGAATGGGATCCTCCGGATTTGACCTCCAAAGAATGCGTTGCAGTGGTCTTTGACTAGGCTCCACTAAAACTTGGCGATACATCTTCTCAATATCAGCGGCAATAGCATAGGGATGCTGACGAAAGCGGATTAGGATATTGAAAAGATCCGGTTGTATGGTGGGGCCAACCATTTGCAATTGATTTAGAGAATAGCCTGACGTTGTAGGCATTGACCCGTTGAACACGACTCTAAGTTTCGTAGTGAGTGATTCCTCTTTGAGGACACCATGATGGGGAAGATAGTAGCAGTTTTCTAAAGGATTGTGAGTAGAAATCGTCATATGACCTAATTCTTCATACTCCTTCATGAAGGTGTAATAAAGCGAAGCTAATTGCGGGGTGGTTTGGAGTCGCTTTTCTAATGAAAGAAATCTTCTGTGAGCAACGGTGTAAGAGTCGCCTAGTGCATCAACTGGGGTTTTGAGGGGGATGGAGACAACAAATCTACCATCTGAGTTTCTGTATGTATGCTTGATGAAGTGAGCTTCACAAGAATTTTCTTCTTGTGATAAGGGCTTATCAATCGGGTATTGATCTATTTCCCAAAACTTAGTCAGTTGATTAGCGATCTTGCTATCATCAATAGTGTTACTGAAATAGCACTGAATTTGATTCGTGTTAGAGATGCCTACCTCGCCAGAGGCTGTCCACCCAAAGCGAGTTTTTGGAAGACGGGTTGATCAGGACCTAAACAAATTTGGCCAATGCAAAACAGTTTGAGACACACTTGAGCACCGATCAAAATATCGATGTCATCTGGCTGATTGAAGGATTGGTCTGATAATGAAACACCATCAGGTATTTTGAAGTCATGCAGGTCAAAACTATAGCTAGGCAGATTACCAGTTATTTCGTTTAACAGTAAGCAAGAGAGTTTGAGCCCATATGAAGAGTGATGGGCACGTAGCTGCACTTCGCATTTGGCATTAATGTGGGACATGACTTTCTTGACACCCGATATGGAAATATTGACTCTCTCAGTGGGCAAGTTTAGTTTTTCGCATAAGCTAGTGCGAATAAAATTACTTTGAGATGCAGAATCAAGCAAGATTCTTACGGTGTGAGCATTGCCTTTTAAATCAAAGGCTTGAGCGGATACAGTGGGCAATAAAATCTGACCTTTATCAGCTGAAAAGGCAGATACAGTAATTTCAGGTTTAATTTCGTTTGTTGCAGACGCTTTGGGTTGCGACAAAGATGTTAATTCGCTGTGCAAAAGTGTGTGATGTTTGGATTTACATTGACGACAGGTAAACTTAGAATGGCATTGAGCCAGAAAATGACCTTTGGCAAGACAATTAAGGCACACCTTTAACTCCTTTGCTTTAGCAGTTCTGTCTTGAGAGGATAGCTTTAGAAATTTGTCACATTTAGTTAATGTGTGATCACCTTTGCAAAGTGAGCATGTGGGATTGCTTGTTACATGAGATTTTAAATGCACCTTGGATTTTTCTACAACCGGTTTTGACTGATTTGATTCTAGAGATTCTAACAAATTAGCCGTGTTTTTCAAAAATGCCTTAAATTGTTCTAAGGAAGGTAGTTCGTTATCAAGGCCATTTTTTAAAGATTCCCACTCTCTGCTGGAATGCGGATCAAGTTTCTTAGAAACAATGTGAATCAGAAAAGTTTCTAAGAGTATATCATCCGTAGCCAACGACTTGAGTGTTGTTACGTGTTTGAAAAGGGTGTCATTAATCTCGCGCAATTTTGAAGCAGATTCTTTTGACAATGGTTTAATTTCTAGAATTGACTCCAAATGCTTATGGATTAGCAATCTCGGGTTGTTAAACCTTTCGCAAACTGCTGCCCAAGCAACTGGATAGTTTCTTGAAGTGAATTCAAGTGACTTGATAAGATCTGATGCTTCGCCGGTTAAACTTGCTTTTAGATAATGCAATTTTTGTATTTCCTTAATAGAGGAATTTTCATGAATGAGATCGTTAAAAATCTCCCTAAACTCAATCCAGTTCTCTATATCTCCCTTGAATTTAGGAAGGCTAATTGTTGGAAGTTTTATAAAGGAACGTGAATTCGGATGCGCGCCGGACGAGTCATGCGAGTGTGGGCTGGAACGGCCGCTATAGTTGCTAGCAGAATTTGCGTTTAATCTATTCAATAAATCTTTTGCTTTTGAAGTAATATTATAGTATTCCGTTTCAAATTCAAAATACTGGGTAGTAATTTCATCGCTATTATCTATTTCGAGCATTTTTGAATAAATCTCGTCATAGTCTGTTAAAAGCGAAAGCGCATTATCTAAACGCGATTGTAAATTAATTGTATCATCAGATGTCACTGCTGTGCTACCATGTACCTCATTTAAAAAGGTGTGGAAGCGGGTCAATTTTCCCTTTAGCACGCCCCTGGTACGTTTTAGAGCGTCCATTTTGAATTAAAAAAAAAAAAACAATAAAGGGAGAGATAACGTTATATGCACAAGTAATATTATTATAGGAGTGATTGATTACGCAATAATGAGCAATAGGAACTATAGAAAGGGAATCTTTGATAATCTTACTGCGTATCGTTGAGTCTTCCTTTCCATGGGAAGCGAAACGTTTCTGTTGGTTTTCGTTGAGTCAGCTGTGGATGTATTCTTGTAATGGCGTCGTCAAATGGTTGTAGAATTGAATCTCGTAGGACGGAATCTTGTGATACGAATAACTTGTAGTGAAGAAAATATCTTACAGGTTTTGTCTCCGTGTAGATAATTCTTGCTGTTTCGTAGCGGACGTTGTATTCAACGTGTATGCGTGAATGAATACCGATTCAATATGTGGCTCGAAGGACCATGTTTAATTGTGTGGTTTGTAAATGTAAAATGCTTGCACAAAATCAAAATAAAACTAACGTGTTTATTCACTTGCAAGAACTTAAAAGTATTTGACACAGTATTACATTTTGGTTTTATATATTACATACAACGTTTTTGGTCATACAACATGGTATCACGACCTTTTCTCTCCTCACTCTCTGCTCTGCTCTTGCGCAGCTGCTAAAAACAGGGGGAACAAAAAACTGGTGTATAAGAGGTTGCCGGTCGCATGGCGCAATTCATCAGAGAAGCACTGGTTCTGAGCAATTCTGAATAAAGATATAGAAGCTGATTGAAGTTCTTCTGTGGTAAGGGGACCTGAAGCACGATCATGACGTGTGAGTGCGGAGTTCTTGGCAAAACGGAAACAATAAGCGGTAACTCTTCGCAACCGGGAATAACTGCTAAAATTAGTCATTGGAAAAGGCTCAGAGTCAATAGAAGCAAAGGCTTGCACTGATGTCTTTAGTTCGGGGAGTGCAGAGTTGGAAAAATCTGACCGTGGCCACGTAGTTTCCTCACCTAGCAGAAAACAAGGTCCGTTCCACCATAAAGTGGATTCTTTTATAACATCTGGCGATACACCACGTGATAACAGGTCGGCTGGATTGCACTTAGTGCCTACATGTCTCCAGGTGCATTTAGCGGTGAGCTCTTGAATTTGAGCGACGCGGTTGCAAACAAAGGTCTTCAAAAGGTTGGGACTGGTTTTTAGCCATCCTAAAACAATCGAAGAGTCTGTCCATAGAAACGACTTTTCTAATTTCAAGGTACCCTGGACTTCATCATATAGTTTAGAAAGTAGCAAAGCAGCGCAAAGTTCTAATTTAGGGATGGTGATAGGCTTTAGCGGCGCAACTTTAGTTTTAGAACATAATAAATTGACACTGATATTATTCTTCTGATTTACAGATCGGAGGTAAATACAGGCGCCATATCCTTGCAGGGATGCGTCAGAAAAGCCATGAATTTCCACATGGGTAGCCTGATCACACAAAACGTATCTAGGAATTTGAAGATCGTTCAGTTTAGAAAGATTACATCGATAGGAAGCCCATTTGGTTTGAATGGATATAGGAACTGGCTCATCCCATGTTAGTTTTTCCATCCAGAGCGTTTGGAGTAAGATTTTAGCACTCAACGTACATGGACTCAATAAACCTAGAGGATCAAAGATTTGGGAAATTTCTGAAAGAATGGTTCTCTTGGTGATAATTGTTGTCGTTGAGCTGGATATATTGAACATGAAATAATCTGACTGAAAAGACCAAATTAAACCAAGAGTGCGGGTATATTCCTGGGCTCCAATTTCAAGTACACCAGGATGTAGATCAGAAGTAGGCAAATCTTTAAGTACCTGAGAGTTATTAGAGATCCATTTGCGGAGCTTGAAGCACCCGGAACTGAGAATTTCGGAGAGTTGAATACATATTCGTTGTGCTTGTGCCAAATCTTTGCCCCCAGTAAGGAGGTCATCCACATAAAAATCCTCTCTGATGATGGATGAGATATCTGGATGAGAAGCTGCACAGTCGATACCTAACTGTGTTAGTGAACGGATTGCTAAAAAGGAAGCAGAAGCGGTACCGTATGTCACAGTGTTTAGGTTATAAACTTGAATGGGATCCTCCGGATTTGACCTCCAAAGAATGCGTTGCAGTGGTCTTTGACTAGGCTCCACTAAAACTTGGCGATACATCTTCTCAATATCAGCGGCAATAGCATAGGGATGCTGACGAAAGCGGATTAGGATATTGAAAAGATCCGGTTGTATGGTGGGGCCAACCATTTGCAATTGATTTAGAGAATAGCCTGACGTTGTAGGCATTGACCCGTTGAACACGACTCTAAGTTTCGTAGTGAGTGATTCCTCTTTGAGGACACCATGATGGGGAAGATAGTAGCAGTTTTCTAAAGGATTGTGAGTAGAAATCGTCATATGACCTAATTCTTCATACTCCTTCATGAAGGTGTAATAAAGCGAAGCTAATTGCGGGGTGGTTTGGAGTCGCTTTTCTAATGAAAGAAATCTTCTGTGAGCAACGGTGTAAGAGTCGCCTAGTGCATCAACTGGGGTTTTGAGGGGGATGGAGACAACAAATCTACCATCTGAGTTTCTGTATGTATGCTTGATGAAGTGAGCTTCACAAGAATTTTCTTCTTGTGATAAGGGCTTATCAATCGGGTATTGATCTATTTCCCAAAACTTAGTCAGTTGATTAGCGATCTTGCTATCATCAATAGTGTTACTGAAATAGCACTGAATTTGATTCGTGTTAGAGATGCCTACCTCGCCAGAGGCTGTCCACCCAAAGCGAGTTTTTTGGAAGACGGGTTGATCAGGACCTAAACAAATTTGGCCAATGCAAAACAGTTTGAGACACACTTGAGCACCGATCAAAATATCGATGTCATCTGGCTGATTGAAGGATTGGTCTGATAATGAAACACCATCAGGTATTTTGAAGTCATGCAGGTCAAAACTATAGCTAGGCAGATTACCAGTTATTTCGTCTAACAGTAAGCAAGAGAGTTTGAGCCCATATGAAGAGTGATGGGCACGTAGCTGCACTTCGCATTTGGCATTAATGTGGGACATGACTTTCTTGACACCCGATATGGAAATATTGACTCTCTCAGTGGGCAAGTTTAGTTTTTCGCATAAGCTAGTGCGAATAAAATTACTTTGAGATGCAGAATCAAGCAAGATTCTTACGGTGTGAGCATTGCCTTTTAAATCAAAGGCTTGAGCGGATACAGTGGGCAATAAAATCTGACCTTTATCAGCTGAAAAGGCAGATACAGTAATTTCAGGTTTAATTTCGTTTGTTGCAGACGCTTTGGGTTGCGACAAAGATGTTAATTCGCTGTGCAAAAGTGTGTGATGTTTGGATTTACATTGACGACAGGTAAACTTAGAATGGCATTGAGCCAGAAAATGACCTTTGGCAAGACAATTAAGGCACACCTTTAACTCCTTTGCTTTAGCAGTTCTGTCTTGAGAGGATAGCTTTAGAAATTTGTCACATTTAGTTAATGTGTGATCACCTTTGCAAAGTGAGCATGTGGGATTGCTTGTTACATGAGATTTTAAATGCACCTTGGATTTTTCTACAACCGGTTTTGACTGATTTGATTCTAGAGATTCTAACAAATTAGCCGTGTTTTTCAAAAAATGCCTTAAATTGTTCTAAGGAAGGTAGTTCGTTATCAAGGCCATTTTTTAAAGATTCCCACTCTCTGCTGGAATGCGGATCAAGTTTCTTAGAAACAATGTGAATCAGAAAAGTTTCTAAGAGTATATCATCCGTAGCCAACGACTTGAGTGTTGTTACGTGTTTGAAAGGGTGTCATTAATCTCGCGCAATTTTGAAGCAGATTCTTTTGACAATGGTTTAATTTCTAGAATTGACTCCAAATGCTTATGGATTAGCAATCTCGGGTTGTTAAACCTTTCGCAAACTGCTGCCCAAGCAACTGGATAGTTTCTTGAAGTGAATTCAAGTGACTTGATAAGATCTGATGCTTCGCCGGTTAAACTTGCTTTTAGATAATGCAATTTTTGTATTTCCTTAATAGAGGAATTTTCATGAATGAGATCGTTAAAAATCTCCCTAAACTCAATCCAGTTCTCTATATCTCCCTTGAATTTAGGAAGGCTAATTGTTGGAAGTTTTATAAAGGAACGTGAATTCGGATGCGCGCCGGACGAGTCATGCGAGTGTGGGCTGGAACGGCCGCTATAGTTGCTAGCAGAATTTGCGTTTAATCTATTCAATAAATCTTTTGCTTTTGAAGTAATATTATAGTATTCCGTTTCAAATTCAAAATACTGGGTAGTAATTTCATCGCTATTATCTATTTCGAGCATTTTTGAATAAATCTCGTCATAGTCTGTTAAAAGCGAAAGCGCATTATCTAAACGCGATTGTAAATTAATTGTATCATCAGATGTCACTGCTGTGCTACCATGTACCTCATTTAAAAAGGTGTGGAAGCGGGTCAATTTTCCCTTTAGCACGCCCCTGGTACGTTTTAGAGCGTCCATTTTGAATTAAAAAAAAAACAATAAAGGGAGAGATAACGTTATATGCACAAGTAATATTATTATAGGAGTGATTGATTACGCAATAATGAGCAATAGGAACTATAGAAAGGAATCTTTGATAATCTTACTGCGTATCGTTGAGTCTTCCTTTCCATGGGAGCGAAACGTTTCTGTTGGTTTTCGTTGAGTCAGCTGTGGATGTATTCTTGTAATGGCGTCGTCAAATGGTTGTAGAATTGAATCTCGTAGGACGGAATCTTGTGATACGAATAACTTGTAGTGAAGAAAATATCTTACAGGTTTTGTCTCCGTGTAGATAATTCTTGCTGTTTCGTAGCGGACGTTGTATTCAACGTGTATGCGTGAATGAATACCGATTCAATATGTGGCTCGAAGGACCATGTTTAATTGTGTGGTTTGTAAATGTAAAATGCTTGCACAAAATCAAAATAAAACTAACGTGTTTATTCACTTGCAAGAACTTAAAAGTATTTGACACAGTATTACATTTTGGTTTTATATATTACATACAACGTTTTTGGTCATACAACATGGTATCACGACCTTTTCTCTCCTCACTCTCTGCTCTGCTCTTGCGCAGCTGCTAAAAACAGGGGGAACAAAAAACTGGTGTATAAGAGGTTGCCGGTCGCATGGCGCAAAAGTTTAACAAAAATAAAATAATACATGCACATAACTGAACACATAATATAGCGAAATAATTATACGTATACACTTATGCTGAAATCAATAATGAGTCCATCTGCCGTTATTTTGTATAACTTCTTCCAATGTTGACGGTATGGACTCTATTAATTTATGGCAATAGTCGTCAGTAACTTCTTCCCATTCCTGCACAATTTTTTGCCACAACAAATTTCTGTCTCCTCGTTCTATAGGGTTTTCCCTCATTCTTTTTTTTATATAACCCCATAGGTTTTCTATGGGGTTCAGATCCGGGCTTCGTGCCGGCCAATTTAATAATCTCAAATTATTGTCTGTAATCCATTGTTGGACAACATTAGTCGTATGAATGGGTGAGTTGTCATGTTGGAATGTAAACTGATCATAAAGAGATGTTACCGATGGCAACATTACATTCTCCAAAATATCTCTATATTGTAACGCTGTCAAGTGTCCATTAATATCCCAAATAGTACCAGCCCCACACTGCTACAGAAAGCCGTCCACTTCTATTTTTCGGATGAACATATTGTGGTGCAAGCCTATAGTTACGAGGACGGGTAACTAGGCGCGTGTGGGTGTTTGGGGTGCTTTGAAACGTCGACTCGTCGCTGAATATTACCGTTTTCCAAAAATCTATGGGCATATTCTGATAGTATAGTGCAAAATTTATTCTGTCTTGACGATTGCGCTCAGAAAGTTCTGTTTTAATAGCAGCACGATAGCTTTTGAGGCCACTTGCCCTCAACCTTTCTCTTGCCGTCGTTACGGAACCGGGAAAGGCGGTAGCTGCAATGGCTTGCTTGCAACTTGTGAATGGATGCTCTGCGTAAAATTGCCTTAACATCTCTTGATAAGCAGTGGATATTCTTCGTTTTGAAGAGTTTGGTTCATTTGCAAAAAATTGTATTGGGATTAACACCAAATTCACGCGCTACAGCACGTAGACTCCATCCGTTTTCCAACATTGTTATTGCACGCATCCTGTCTTCTATTGACATCATATTGTTCGACACGTATGCATTTAACTGTTCCTAATGCTGTATAAAGAACTGAATATTATTGTGGTGTCTGCTTGTTTTTATATACGTCAGTGTCTAATATGACTCATCATTCGAGAAAGCATATTTTCGACATTTATCTGGATGACTTGTCTATGAATACTTATCAATAAGCCTGTGTTATATTCACATAAATAAAGATTCCAGAAATAAAGAATATGTTTTTTTTGCTTACCTGTCTATGTCTACGCAAAGACCAAATAAATAGATGCAATCGGCCTTGTAAATTCATAAATGCAACTACAGCGTTTTTAAAACAGACACAAAAACCGCACATTCATTCATTGATAAGCATCATCATGCATTTCAACATAAGTATATACTTATGATTATTTCGTTATGTTTTAAATAAATAAAAGTAGTAAACCTTTGATATTGTTATTTATTGTATAATAAACATGCTTTTGGTTTAGATCTTACCCTAGTTCAACCACAAAAAAGTTCACCGCAAAAAGTAATAATTACCTTTCAAAACAATTTAATAAGACTACAGTATTATTTTATTCGAAATACTTGATACATCAAACAAATTTCTTCCTACACAAATACGTCAAATAATAGATGCTTCTTTCTACATTTATAAATGCAGTTACAGCGTTTTTAAAATAGACACAGAAATCGCATCTGTGTTTATATATTTTGACGCGGGCAATGTATGCAATAAGCTGTCTACTATTCATCCTACGAATGTTGAGCAACATGGTGTACAAATACAAAGTGTTCCTAGTGTACGTTAAATGTCGGTGATGAATATTTTACGTATTGTAGATCTTTGTTTAATTACGCTGTTAATGACGTAACGGACAGTATTTTCCAGGGGGGGCAGATTCACTTGGGGTCATATTTATAGTACGTGCTTGAGATTACGTGGATGCTTGAGCACGTGACACATTTGTAATGACATTTACGTCAAAATCGTGTGCTCAAGCATCGGAACAACCTCAAACACGAATTATAAATATGACCCTTGGTTGTACTATAGTTTGTGGAAGTAAACGGGGGCGTTCAAGAAGTGGTGCTCGTAATTGTAAAAAAAATAAAATTAGTATACGCAGTGGTTTCTAGTTATTTTTTTTATTAAGCCAATCCAATTCGGCATTATGATAACAATAAATGCAAAATCGTATCCTAATAGAGGCATCACTAAAAACCCTCTTTTTTAAACATTACTTGTACATATAATAAGATAAGTCACAGCTTACTAAAACACATGGGTGTTAAGGCCATAGCTATTCGCCTTATATTTCACTATTAGTGTTTTGAGTTATTTTGCTAGAAATTATACAAAAAGTGCGCTTAGTTAAGAGTAAAATCTACAATAGGAAAGATATCTCAAAAGGCACTAGAGTGGTATCAATAAATATAATTTGTTTAAAATCAACTTTAACAGCTTTTATATTGGAAACAAAATATTCAAATAGAAAGTGATATAAGGAAAGTCCCATTATTTCAATCCAAAGTATATCTGAATGTATTGACTCACTTTTTTGTAACACACTGTATAACGACGAATTATGGAATTTCTCGTTGTATTAATTATAATTCGAACGAATCTCTTCTCAAACTTGGAAGATGCATCCAAGTTAATTCTCTTCCACAAAAATAAATATGAGTCTCAGTCTTGCAAATTCTCCAGGTTGTTTACCGATGTATGGCAATTCAGTCCAGTTTGACTAAAAGTTTAGAACAGATGGAAGGCAAGTAAAGGGGGGAGTTGGTTCAAACATTAAACTCTCAAAACCCTTCGGGCCATCTCCAATGATTTTTCATGAAGAACAGTAAAGTCTTAGCATATCTTAGGAAATGCATCGATACTAATGGCATGTATTCTAACCAGGGATTAGTGTGCAAAGGAAATAGAACATTTAGGCTCTACAAAATTTAACTTCCCATCTATACTCAATCGTCTCGCTCTGCTGGAGCGCAAGATGAGATTCTTGAATAAAAGTAACAGCTTGTATATAATATCCTTGGATACAATCCCATTACACCTAAACGAACTGGTATCTGATGTCCTAAGGATACTATCACATTGTGTCACTGGAAGTTGGTTATCTTTATCTTTAACTGCAAACTATAGGAATCTTGCCAATTGCTTTTTCCATGATCAGAGACATTATTATAGTAGTATGATGCCTGCAAAGATATTGGTCGACAATTCTCAAGATAGAAGCCAATGTTTGTACACACCATAAATAATAAATTTTGACCTTTCTAAGACATCGAACACCGTGTATGTATGTTAGCCCAGTTTCAATTTCCTGCAATATTTTCGCTTTACACACATTTAGCTCATTCTACTCGCTCCGCTTCATCTCGACTTCACTTTCCAATTACCTAACATTTTGATAGAAAGTTGAGACGCGCTATCTAACACCCCCAATAAAGAAATTACATGTCGTAGCGGCTTTAATCGATCCAGATGGAAAAATTGACATAGTCCATTAAAGTTTGTTCGTTATCGTCGGCACACAACGCAATATAACGGATATAACAAGCCATTCGCGGGATCATTTTTCTCTCGTAGACGTAATTTCCGACTGGACAATGCTTTATACTGTTGATGTCAGTTATTCATTTGTTTCAATGGAATAGAAAAAAATTGCTTTTGATGTTATCAAGTTTAGATTATGTTTCGCTAAAGCATTTCGACATCAAAGGAAAGGTTTCAGAGGGAGAATGTTATAGGTGATATATAAAGATAAGCTAATTAATATTTGGAATTAATTAAAATTAAATAGGAAGAGAAGAGCAACGTCATTGTTAAAATATAAAGTAAACGTCGTTGAAGTTAAGTCTTTTCATCATTTTAAATTCCTCTAATTTATTCTAACCATAAGTCCTCGTTAATTTAGAAATTATAAATAAATTAATAAACTACGACAACAAATGTTTATTAAAGCTTGAGACAGTTTTAAAACGCCAATACTAGGTTTTTCTTGATAGAAAAGTGTTCGATATGATGGAATTCTACTGTATATATGTAGTAACACGTAAAAATAAACTAGAATAGGGGTCATGCAATATATGTCAATTAAAAGTGACGAATTAACTGTAACAAAACGACGATTTTATAAATCTCACCGCTTGCTAGTTTATCCGGATCTGTTTTTAGAGCAAGTTATTGTAGTGGGAGGTCCGTATCTTGTAATAACATCTGCCTTGCGAATAGTAGGTAAAAGAGAGAGTCAATTCGAACTTTTAGTACGAGTACGAATCTAATAAACTGGTAAAATGGTGTTAGTATACGTGGAAAAAAAGATTCTTTGGTTTTATGAGGGCGTAGAAATAAACTAGGTGGAATCCTAATAGACATAAAATGAACGGCAAAGAATCGAATTGAAATCGAGGGAATTTACAGTAAAACGAATTTGCAAATGTACTTTCTTTTAATCAGATATTTAATTAGAGTATCTTGTAAACATGGAAGAAATTATAACGCTAAACACGTAATATCGGTTGCATACCAATTAAACGGATCGATAGCCGCAGTGGTTAGGTGGCTGACTATCGTTGTGGCGGAGCGATAGGAGCCGGGTTTCGATTCTCCGGAGAGACGGTGACATTTTTTCGGAGAATTGAAATCCGAATCGACTTACCATTCGCTATTGGGAGCGCGGCATTATAAAAGGCGATATGATACTGTCACAAAGCCATTTGCTTACGGAGTCACTGCAACCAAAAAAAACAAATAGACAATAAAGATATTGGCCACTAGCTTTAAAAAACTATGAGAAAAACAAGGACTAACAACAAAAATTTAATTGCTCCAATTAGATACGCAGATGAAGGATGAGACCAGATCAGTACTAAAGCAATTCCCAATAAAATGTATTATCAAATTCATGAATTTAACTAATGCAGCCTTTAAACTAAACATATACCAAGCCTAGAGAGAATTGTGAAAGTAATTATGATATTCAAGCCAAGCAAAGTACCCAACAAAGCCAAATCTTACAGTATCATTTCCTTATTATACCAGTATCATTCAGGCGAAAAACCTAACATCATAATACCGATTTGTTTCTCAATGTACAGACTCAAAACTATTCGATGCCTCTTGTTTTTCTATAACATTCCAGAAATTGACGATGTGAAACACATGCAACATATTGCCCAAGAAGATCATATCGTGAACCGATAATGAAAATATGGCTGATGACAGAACATCACAAGTCACAGCTAAACGTTCTTGTTCTATGAGAGTGTAACACGTTTGCGAATCTGAAAAGATTTCGACTGGCATAAGTTGGTCTTTATGCTCCATATATGATTCGGCTTAGCACTGCTCACAAAGCAAATGATAATGTCAATGATAGTCAATACATATTCTTATAGGAGTTTCACCATTTACCACTTGCTTTTTTATCATAATCACAGGTGTGTACCAGGGTTGTGTTAACTCTTCAATAACATGTTAGTCCAGTATATTGTGTACTTGCTTGTTCAAGTGTTTTCTCTGGCTATACTGAATTATATACGGTGGCTTCGTATTGGGCAATATATGATAATTTTATGGTTTAGATTATGAGTAGGGTAAGTCGAGGAGAGATGGATAACTTTTTTATTTTTCTAAAACTATTCCCTGTTTTATTGCTTGTGAAGAGAATCATATACGGGGTTAGTCAAAAGTATGGAATAGGCGGTTTATTTCCGTAAATATGAAAGTTTTTTTACTATTGTCCATGTCTTAGACTACTCGTGGTTTTTTATTCCTCTTTTTTTTTCTCGAAATGACTTGATATTTTTTTCATATGCTTTAGTAACAAAATTTCTGTATAAAATCATAGTTTCCAATAAACGGCAAAATGTGATTTCAAATCAGATTCTACAAATTCTACAAAAAATTGTAGTGGCCTCTGTTTTCCTAATGTCATTTTCCATGTCACTGTGAAGTACCTTTCAATAAGTTAACAAGTTAGTTTAAACAAAATAGTTTCATTTTAATTTGTAAACATGATCAAACTCAGTGAAACTGAAAGAATTGAATTCTTAATGATGGTTGGTTATCGATCGACAACGTTGATACCAAGATGTTTGTCATTTATTTAATAACGTTCATCGGGAGAGAAATCCTATTGTACAATCCACGGTGTCTAAATTGGTTGGAAAATTTAGAGCAACTAGACATGTAAAAGATATTCCAAGGTCTGGACGTTCAAAATCAGCCACAAATCAACATCAAGCTCTTGATGTATTACTTAGTGTTATGGATAATCCAATTACGTCAACCACGCAACTTGCTGTGGATAATGATATTAGTCAATCGTCGGTAGTTCGAATATTAAAAAAGAACAATATCGTAGTTCTATACAATGCACTACGATATTGTCACTCTAAATGACAATAATGAGTTGCATATTACTACCATCTGTCCTCGAACGTCAAGGAAAACTAATGTGTGAGACTAATTGATCTAAGTTCGTAGATCATGTATAATAACATATACTCACCTTGTAGAAGAAGTAAATACTTCGACTGACGTATTGCTTATGGAACAGATCGAAACAATTGATCGGGGAATGTATTGTTATTGTCGTGCAACGAGAATTTCGGAGCATTTTCCGAATGGGTCGGATAATTATGGTCTTCTAACTTTATAAATAAACGTGCTGATGACATCACCTTTTGTACTTTTTGTCTGTGTGTCATGACACACTAACTCACAGGCAGCCAACTCGATCGGTGCAATAAGCTCAAAATGACAAGAAGTGATCCATCTCTCCTCGACTTACCCTACATCCTAATTTGATGTTCCTATGCTGTCAAACGTGCACCATCCAAATGCTTCGAATCAGTCTTTTCTTGTTGTGTTTGTGTTATTGGTTTTGCTTTGGATTTCTTGAATCAAAACTTGGGCTGGTTCTACTAAAACAGCCTGTCCAAAATTTGTGACATTCCAACCGGTTAATGAAGTAGTAATCTACCATTTCCTAGTTACTTGTCATCTTTGACTTGGAACAGTAACTTGTGTTTCCTTATTGAAACTGTTATTCTTAATCGTACGCTTATTATTGCTAATATGCTGCCTCCCATTTTCCTGTACAGATTCTTATTTTTTGCTTTGTATTCTTCGATTATATCATTTTGATCTTGTGTAGATTCTCTGTCATAGCATTTGCTCATCCGTTCTTCGATATCTACATTCCTGTTCAGTCGTCAAAGAAGCTTATTAGATTTATATAAGATAGATGTTGTGGGGTCGAAAGCTACTAGGACTTGGTCTTGTATATATTTTTTGCTTATCTATGATGGCTTCCATCTTCTTCGAAGTAGTCCCTCCTCGAATCAATACAGCGAATCCAGCGTTTTCCATTACCTCGAAAATGTCCAAGACACCCTTTCTCCTACGACTGTCACGTCCCACCTGAGCGATTTCTGAATATATTCTACAGTGTCAAAAGGAAAATGTGAGGCTATGGCTACCTTGTGTTTGGTGAAATTTCTATGTTATGTTCATGGATACATGAGCAAGTCTGTTCACAATGTAGACCTTTTTTTCGTGACAGATTTTTCCAATTCACCTCAAACCGACACAAAAATATCAATTAACTGTAACATCAGCTGGCATTAACTGGTGATGAACAATACCCGCGATATTGAAAAACACGATGAGCATGATCTTTGTTGCACTTCTGACCTATCGTACTTTTTTCGGTCTCGGTGATCCAAAACTTTTCCATTGTGAGAACTGTTGCTTAGTTACTGGAATATAACCAGCTTCCATCACCAGTTATGATACTGGAGATATAGGTAGGATCATTTTGACAGGATTTCAAGTTCAAATTTTACAGCAATCATCCTGTCGTCCTGAATGATGATCATCTTTAAATAATAATAATCTAGATACATTATATGTAAAAGCACAGTGGGAAAGGCTAACAACCATTTATGATTGTTAGAAAACAGATGATCTAAGTTACTATTGTATCAAACGAGTACAATCAAGCATCGACTCATTCATGTTTTTCTATAAAACTCCACACATGGTTGTTTTCTGGTAATTTTAATATATGAGTCTTAAAATGTTTTAAAGCTACATATTTGTTCCATTTCTTCTGCAGATAACAATGTTGAAAACTCTAACTACATTTGCAATAAATGCTTCCTCAATTAACAGTTCTTAATTCATCGTAATTACTGGATTCCAACAATTTCATTTAAGTTTCTCCAAAACTGTCCTAGCGTGGACTGATTGAAGGAAGTTCCCTCGATTGGGTTTAAGAGCCTAATCTTCCTCCAATAGTAAATCAAATACGTTTTGCATAGCAACCCTATGTTGACTCATTGTGAGTGCTAACCAGTCGAAGATAATATGAGAGGCTGTTTCCTCTTCCTCATTACCTACACAATTAATATATGTATTTTTTGACCTTTGTGTACTTATCTTTTAATTCCTGATTTATTCCCACTTAGAGGTCAATAAAACAATAAATAATTAAATACCAATTTATTCCATAACATATAATAATATGTTTTCGTTAAATAACTTCTTCAGTGGAAGAAATTGACATTTAATATGTGTCAAATTACTAATAATATAAATATAAATTGCCATGCCTATCAACAAAATTATCTAAAAAACAAACAATTCATTGATATATCGAATTTTAATTATATTCACAAGTAATAATGAAGGAATAGTGATTTAATACAACATTAGAAATTGAAATGATTTGAATTTTTCGTATATCAATATATTTTTTGTCAAGCTCTAACAATTTCTTTGTGTTTGTTATTACGTCTGTTTTTGTAATTAGTTATGATGTTTACTAATTTGTTACGTAATGTGTTTTGCTTGTTCGGTAAAGTTAATTATTAGTTTAGGCCCTAAATTCTCAGTAGATGTTAACCACATACCTTTAGATGATTTAATCTGTAATATAGAATACATTATTCAAAATTCTGTAGTACCGAACAAGCAAAACACATTACGTAACAAATTAGTAAACATCATAACTAATTACAAAAACAGACGTAATAACAAACACAAAGATACTGATTTAAATCGTATGTTAAAGGAAACAAAAAAGTTTTTAAGTAATAACCGAGATATTATAATAACTAAAGCAGACAAAGGAGAAAAAAGTATAATAATGTACAAAAAAGATTACGCAGCCAAAATGCATTCATTATTAAACGATCAAAACACTTACATTACATTACAAAAAGACCCGACTAACAAAATTCAAAGTGAAAATAACCAATTAATCACTAGTTGGTTAAATAGCAATTATATAGACGAATCCGTAGCTAAACATTTAAAAATATATAATTCGATAACTCCACGAATTTATGGCGTCCCTAAAATTCATAAAACTGATATTCCTTTAAGGCCGATTGTAAATTGTATACAATCACCAACATACAATTTATCAAAATTTTTATCCAAAATTCTCAGTAATGTTGTAGGAAATACAGAGTATCATGTAAAAAATTCGTGGGAATTTGTTAATTTCATTAACAAAAAATCCGTACCGTATAATCATGAAATTATCAGTTTAGATGTTGTATCTTTATTCACAAATGTCCCTACAGATTTGGCATTAAACATTATAAACAAAAAATGGAATTTAATTCAAAATTATACAAATTTACCAAAAAATGAATTCATGTTGGCTGCAAAACTTTGCTTAAATTCAACATATTTTCAGTACAATGACACAATATATAAACAAATATTCGGTACAGCAATGGGTTCTCCATTATCTGCTGTTATAGCAAATTTAGTAATGGAGGACTTAGAGCAGGTCTCACTTGACAAACTAAACTGTCATGTGCAATTTTATAAGCGGTATGTAGATGATTGTATATGCTGCATACCAAATGATAAAATTGAACATGTTCTGCACACATTTAACACATATCATGATAGGTTAAAATTTACTTTTGAAAGAGAAAATCAAAATTCTATAAACTTTTTAAATGTAAAGATAATACATGATAACACACAAATAAAAACAAACTGGTACATTAAAGACACTAGTAGTAGTAGGCATTTAAACTATTTTTCAAACACTTCGGTAAATTTTAAAAAAAGCGTAATTAACAGTTTAGTGGATCAGGCTATTAAATTAGCTCACCCTGATTTTAGAAAAGAAAATTTAAGCAAAGTAAAAACAATACTAGAAAAAAATAGTTATCCTAAAGAGTTTTACAATAAATTAATCACAAAAAGAATAAATAAAATATATAACACAGGTACAAAATCAAATAATAACATATACCACACTATACCATATATAAACAATTTAAGCGACACAATAAAACACGAATTAAAAAAATCAGACATTCACATAACTTTCATACCTACCAACAATAGACATTTATTCACAAATTTAAAAACACCCATTAAACATGGTAATCAAAGTAATGTCGTTTATAAATTAGATTGCAAAGATTGTAATAAATGTTATATCGGACAAACCAAACAATATTTAAAGAAACGAATTTATAACCATCAATACACTGTTACACATAACGTCACCGCTGAAACTGCTTTATCTAAGCACTCTAAAGATAGACGACATAATTTTGATTTTCAAAACACTAAAATTTTAAAAAAGGAAAATAATTATAAAAAAAGATTAATTTACGAAATGATATACATTAAAAAAGATGAAAACGCGGTAAATTTTAGAACGGATATTGATAATTTAAGCGTTATATATAACAATTTAATTCACGCCTGAATTTTATTAATTTTAAGCTCTTGACTAGGTTTTTTTGGCCATGTTTTTCCCTAGTCCTTGAACAGAATTGTTAGAGCTTGACAAAAAATATATTGATATACGAATAATTCAAATTATTTCAATTTCTAATGTTGCATTAAATCACTATTCCTTCATTATTACTTGTGAATATAATTAAAATTCGATATATCAATGAATTGTTTGTTTTTTAGATAATTTTGTTGATAGGCATGGCAATTTATATTTATATTATTAGTAATTTGACACATATTAAATGTCAATTTCTTCCACTGAAGAAGTTATTTAACGAAAACATATTATTATATGTTATGGAATAAATTGGTATTTAATTATTTATTGTTTTATTGACCTCTAAGTGGGAATAAATCAGGAATTAAAAGATAATTACCTACACAGTCTGCAAGGGTTCATCGTTATAGATCCTCATCTTGTGCAGGTGACCTCTTAGACAACCATGCCATCTTAATAGACATGTTACTGCCCTAAGCTGAGCCTTGTTTACTGCAAGTAAGTCAGCAGTTAGTTGTTGTAACGATCGTCTCATCATCCGTTTGCTGTGCCTTTATCCAGCTGCATGGTTCCAATTTAATTGGTGTTGTTTTATGATCCACTCATTAATTGCACCACGTACTGCACTCTTTGTAATACTTAGATCTGGCTTAGATCCAGTAAATTTCATTTGCTGACCCTCCCTCGCTAGCTGGTCTGCAGTTTGATTGCCCACTATACCTCTGTGTCCTGACACCCGCACCAAGATGACCTTGTTGTCCCTGGCCGGTACAGTTAGGTTTTGCAGACATTCCCATACTAGCTTGGTGACTATACATATAATAAGATTCTGGACCCTTTAAGGCTGCCTGACTATCAGAGAGAATGCAGATCGCCTCTCATAGTGGTTGGCATTTTCTGCTTCATGTTCGATGCCTACACTTTGAAGTTTAAATTTCTTAAAACTTGATATCACAAAGCCATTGAGAACAGTGTTCATAGTCACCTTGTCCAGGAAATTTTAATAGAATTGAATGGAATATTTCCAACACATTAACAAATATTTCAAGATCGGAGACGGAAAAAATCAATCATTCGTTTTAAAACTAAACTAAGGTTCAAAAAAATTGAATTATCCGGTAATCCATGTGCAGCCCAGATTTTTGTGTTAGAGGGGTGGGAAAAGTATGTATTTTTCAGTTATTTCAGTTCCCCTAGGATGGCATTGTCCACAAAAAAAAAATCTGAAATCCGTTTAAATAAAAACGGTAAACTAAATACCTTTCGCTCGAATTGTCAACACTCATTACCATATTTAAAAGATTCTGTGAGACGCGACAGACCTATTTCCACAGTCAGTATTTACATTTAATCTCCATAATATCAAACAGATTATCACAAGATTATATAATTTCTTTAAAACACAACTCGAAATAATCAATAAATTTAAGCGTTTTATGATAGCTATTGGGATGCACATTATCTAGATCCATCAAAATAAAGCTTTATTATTTTCGTTGCATAAGTTTTTGTCTAATTTTTTCGACGCAGAATCGTTTTCGAATGTCGATCTTTCCACAAGACAAATATTATTTGAGATGTTCGTCAGTGAGCCCGATTACGATATTCGGATTTAATTATTTCCATTTCAAAACACTCGCGCAAATGTATATATTGACCCATATAAACCTGTTAGGTGTGAAATTTATAATCTGTTGCTCTGATTTTGATGTGTATATTTGAATTAATTCACAAGACCTAGTTTTTAATTGAAGTGACGAATATTGCTTCTTTACATTAAAAAAAGGTACCCTCATTATATGTAGATCAAATAAATTATTTAATCATCTGCCAACCATTCGGTTATTATTTCTCGTGCTCTGAGTTTAGTCTCGACTAACTGACTTAAATCTCCATCGGAAATGGAATTTAAATCTGCACAATGAGATGTTCCTAAAACCAAGCATATATCAGTAAAAGTTTCAGTAACAATTTAAATAAATACCAGTGATAAGAATTGAAGGAGATTGATCATTTAAGTCCGATAATATTCCAAGCGGATGCCACGGATCTACAGTTCCGTGAATCGAGAGGACTTTAGTAACTTCCGGAGTTTGCGATCCGTAAAATATATTAGTGCGTTTGATGCCCGTTTCTAAGATCTCTGTTCCAAAACTATAAAAATTAAAAGGGAGTAGTAAACATTTTGAACAATAATTTGTTCTATTTACTTTGCCCCAAACAAATCTGTGCACCAATTCACAAAGAAATCCAAACCAAACGTCTGCCCAAAAGGTTGCCTCTCAGATGTTGAGGTTTGATAATAACCGTATTCGGTACATGTTTGATACAACCAAGGTCTCCCTAAAACATCAAATTTATTTTCAAATAAATCAAATTTGTCGAATATAAAGATAATCCTTACACATATCATTAGTTGTCCCAATTGCCGTGTAAGTTTGGATAAAAGTGTGGTAGTCATCAATGCAATCTGGATCATATTGCGTCCTAATATAACCAATTAATTTATCTAGTGCCGTCCCTGAGAAACTCGCTAATAAATCGCAATCATTTTGGATTGAATCAGGTTGAGCATATTGGACCAAACCAGCGAATAATTCTGCTATGACGAAATTGAAAAGGAACGATCTATGCGGTTCTGCAGTTTGGATCCTGTTACATGTCCTGAAATTCGTTTGTAATGAAACTATTTTGATTATTAGTCAATCTTGAACTCACTGTAGTTTTTCGGACATTTCATCAATACCATCTTCAGTCTCTAATTTTGATTCTAACTGACTAATCGCGTCTGATATTGTAGTTAAACATTCCTCAGATACTAATCCTATGTTATCATTGATAACTTCGTAATATTCTGTGAAAGAAATTGGATGTTAATTTGTATAAACTGAATTATCTACATACCATAAAAATCAGCTACAGCTCTAACGGGACCGCTAGATGCGTAAGCTATATCTACAAGATGTGGATATTTTAAACGGATCCAAGTTGCCATAGATGCTGAGTATGAAGCCCCAACTACTACTACCTAGTAAGCAGATTAAATTGAAATAAATATCTTATGTCCTTGATATCAAAGAATTATATTTACCTTGCCGTCCAAATTTAATGCTTCTTTTACGTGTTTTATAAAATAAACAATATCAGCTATGGCTTGATCCAATGAAAGATATTTTAGATTTGGAGTTGAAAAATCACTAAAAAATTATATTAATTAATAACAATAGTAGATGTTGTGTTTTCATTAAAATTTTATCTGTAGAATAAATTGAGAATAATATCAAAAAATATATCTATCAACAAATATATTTAAAAACAAAGGAATCGCTGATCAACAGTGAATACAGTACGTAATTTTTTTTATAATTTAAATTAAATGCAAAATTGCATGCATACGCCACTTGTATGTGCATCGAATTTGCCACGTCTAGCAATAATGTAAAGGCATTTGGCGGATAATTATTAACTCCCACGCATCAAACGACGAAGTGTGATTTTGACGTTAGACTTTGACAATAAATGAAAAGTTTAGGAACGCTTATTTTCCATGGCATCCTGAATAAATATCGATGAGTTGTGAGTACATTTTTTCAAAAATCCTAATTATCTCGTAAACTATCAATTTCAGGTATAGGACATGTGGGATGTAAAAGATGTAAACTAAGATGCCGAATATGATTAAGTAATAAAATATGGGGGATGCCATTTGAAAAAATTAAGTTACGGTTCCTCAAAATTTCGAAAAGTTAACGTGCCACAGTAAAGTAACCACGCAATGTAGGCCACCGTTCTCGCCGCTAGATTATACTTCAACATGTTGTTTAAGCATATTATGAATTCTAAATTGATATCCGAAAAATCGAGTGTTCTCTGATTTTTTAAATAAATGTTCGCTATAACAATTTTTTTTTAGAAAAAAAATGAAAAACTACAAAACGCCCGAATCAAATTAAAAAATGTATGTAAATGTAATGTAATGTAAGTAATGTAATGTACTAAATGTATTTAGTATACAGGGTGGGACCCCACATTCGCCTCGGTTGATATACAAAAAACGATAACACATATTTAAAATCTTTTTATTGGAGCATGTGTAGGTCCATTAGGAGCATATTCTAAAATTATTTTGAAATATACAGGATGTTCCAAAAGAAAGTTACACATCAAAGTTATCAAAATTTAAACGGAACACCATGTATATTATTGGATATTTCGGTGCCGCAGACTAAATAAAAATAAGTTACTTTTATATTCCCTATAACCCTATTCCCTAAGTTCAATATTTTCTGAGATATTTAACAATTTTTGAAAATGTAGATCAATATTTAGAACGAGTACCTGGCGTACGTATTAAAGTTACGTATTTCAAGTTGTATTATTTCATTAGTACAACCATTACATCTAATGCTAAATAAAGATGTTTTCTAAAAATTATATAGGGTGAATAAAATCTTACCTCTAACTGTGGGTACCATTAATGCTCAATAACTTGCTTATTTTAAATAGAACACCCTGTATCTAACACCGTCATTCGATTTTAATTTTATTTCTTTTTTAAAAGTTATTAAGGTTCCCTATGCCTATATCTTATAGTTTTTTTGTAAAAGTCAATTTAGTGTTTTAATTGGGGATTATGTACTAAAAATTTGGCTAAATGAAGGTAGCTTTGACATGATACCACTAATTTCGGGTATTAATTTTGTCTACTTTATTTTTGAAAAGTAGGCAGTGGTGCATTAGGCGTTGGCCGCAGTGGTTAGGCGGCTGACTATTGTTGTGAGAGGGCGATAGGTGCCGGGGTTCAATTCTCTGGAGGGACGCTGACATTTTTTCAGAGAGTTTAATCCTGGATCGACTTGCCATTCGGTGTTGGGAGCAAAGTGATTAACAGCGCGGCATCATAAAAGGCGATATGATGCTGTCACAAAGCCATTTAAACACAACTTACACACACTAAACTACGCCGCAAGAGTTGCAGTGATAGCCAGACAAGTAGTACAGCTTACGGAGTCACTGCAACTAAGCACCCACCACACATTAAAAAAAAATTACGTGCAAATTTTCATTATAAACTTAATTCCATTTAAATTTTGATAACTTTGATGTGTAACTTTCTTTTGGAACACCCTGTATATTTCAAAATAATTTTAGAACATGCTCCTAATGGACCTACACATGCTGCAACAAAAAGATTTCAAATATGTGTTATCGTTTTTTTATATATCAACCGAAGCGAATGTGGTGCCCCACCCTGTATATGTCAATATATACAGGATGTTCCGTTAAATACAACAAAGTAGATGGCGACTTCCGGTATAACCGGAAGCGCTAGAAATCTAAAAATATTTTAAGTGAAGAGAGCACAATAGATTACATACGATTCGGAATTTTCACATTTATATTTTGACCAGAACCCCATAAAGTTCTAATGAACGGTCTCACTGAGACACCCTGTATAGAATTATAAGTAATAACCGTAAATGTACACAAACATTCAGAGTTCTGAGTCGCCAATTGAATACTTCGATGAGCCAAGAAAAATAGACTGCATTAGAAATGTTTCTAGTGCAAGTAAATTATTTGATATCAAAGCTAAAATATGATAAGCGGTGTTAATTTTGGTATTAAAGTTTAGTTTACCTTGTCAATACCAGACAACCTGTATACTTAGAAATATTTTTTAATATGACCTTCAACACACCGAAGTTGAGTTATTTTTAATGGAGCATTTTGTATTACATACCATTTTCAAATTCTATGTTGTAAGTGAGGTTAACTTTGTTAACTGTTTGCTACACCTGTCGATAATCAATTTCGAGAGACTTTGAATTTAGGAAAGTGTATGTCTTCCCGGAAAAATTAAAAACACAAAAACTGATACAGTTTTTGTGTTTTTGGATGGTTAACATTTACTAGATATTTTGACATATTGTGCTTTCGATTAAACTCATAGAGTATTCGCTGTATGACCTGCAGTCAAACAAATAGCTCGCGTAACTTAAGAAGTGAGATGCAGTGAGGGGCGCGAAAAAAGGAGTTTTTTCAATAATTTTCCAAGTAGCGCTTCGCAGTGACCATCATAAAATTTTATTGGATCATCAGAAATCAAAAAATCAAATAAAACTCTTAACTTAATAATAAATCTAGTCCTTAATCGTAGCTTTTTTGTTTGTTTTTTTTTTTAATTAACAAAATGGCGGCATTTTACAAAAAAACTCTCGATTTTCGACCAAAAAATCACTCGTTTATTGCTTAAAAAAAATAGTAATTTTCAACAAAACTTAAAAAATAGTAATAGTTTTTAATAGTATTAATAACCAGCAAAAATTTCATCAAAATCCATCGAGTGATTGTTGAATTATAGTGGTCACCGACTTCAAAAACATAGTTTCGAAAAAAAACGTATTTAAAGTTTTTCGATGTAGATACGGTATTATATTTTCGTTTAATTTTGAGCCCGATGGATGAAGCTAAACTTATTTTATGTATTTTGATCCACTGAATCCAAATATATGCCTAGCCAAAACTTTTCAGTAACGAAACAAGATTATATATAGAATATAATAGACGGGTCGAAACCGGTCGCTTGCAGCTGCCATGGGGAACCGAGGCCCCTCCTCTAATTGTAAGATATCTCGGAAACTATTAATTGGATTAACTTGAAATTGTCAGAGAATATTTTCGAAACATAATACTTCAAGATAATGCAGAAAAACAAAATCGATTTTTTGAAAATTCTAACTGCGTCTCACCTCTTAAATGGAACACTCTATGATTTATTCTATATTAAAGCATAGTAAACTCCCTACCAAAAACTGTAAGGAAGGAACTATAACAATTTTAAAATTTACTTCTAGGGTGGGTTTATCAATGTGAAGATAAATAAATTAACTTGCAGATAAAATTTTATTCGTAAGATAATTACAATGAAACGTTTATTGAGTGTCAAATAGAAGTTATCTGCAAGATAAAGCATTATAGTTGTTAAATTTTATTTGCCAGTTAGCAATATCTGTCAGTTACTTACCTAACACTTTTATCCTCACATTGATAAACCTACCCTTAGGGTGGATTTATCTGCAAGTTAATTTATTTATCCTTACATTGATAAACCTACCCTTAGTGGTTTGTGTATTTGTCTAACATATATCTGATGATGATATCTGATAGTGATTAGGTCCAAAAAATCGACAAAAGATCTTGTATATACATATTGTAGATTTTCGACTTGCAGTCATCTTTGAAGAGACAAGCGCATTTGATTGTAAACGTTTAATTTTGTAGTGGTTGTTTAGGCGTCTGACATTCTCTACCAAGTCTCGTCTTCTGTGTTTGAGTGGCGTAAACAAGATCTTTCAAATAACTCCAAAGAAAGAAATCCAGAAGAATTAAATCTGGGGTCTTCCAGACTAAATATACAGGGTCTTCCAATAAGAGGTTTCATTTTGATATGTAAAAAAACTAGTATTTTTAAGCGAAATCATCGGATGTTTATTTAATTGTAAAGAGGAGGGTATGCCATTAATAATGGAAAACAATATCAGCCAAATGGCCGCCACGACTACGCCTGTAGGACCATACTCTTTTCGTGAAATTTTCCATCACGAGTTCGCACATTTGCGGCTGTATGTCCTCGATAACGTTACGAATTCCATCTTTGAGGCCTTGAATCGATTTTGGGTCATTGGCATAGACCTTATCTTTAACGTAGCCCCAAAGAAAAAAGTCTAAAACCTCTTTGAGAAATCACACGGCCAGGAAACTTTTCACTTGGTATCAGTACTTGTGTGGAATGTAGCCCCGTCTTGTTGAAAATAAACGTCGTCCATGTCAATATCTTCCAATTCCGACCATACAAAACCATTAATCATCGTTCGATAGCGCAATCCATTCACCGTAACAGTTTCTCATTTGTGAAAAAGTAAGGTCCAATGACCCCGCCAAATCAAAAACCGCACCCTACAGTCGCACGTTGAGGATGAAGAGGCTTTTCAACAATCATTCTTGGGTTTTCCGATCCCTAAATACGACAATTCTGCTTCGTTTACCTAGCCTCCGTGGTGAAAATGGCCTCATCACCCAAGATTACTTTTCGATGAAATTCCGGATCAGTTTGATGCATTTCAAGAACCCAATCAGCAAAGACACGACGTTGTTGATGATCGGTGGGCGTGAGGTGTTGTGTTAACTGAACATTAAAAGCGTTAAGACCTACATCTTTATGCAAAATACGGTGTAATGTCGTTTGTGGAATTCCCAGTTCCAAAGATCGACGAGAAATAAACAAATCTGGATTCTCCTCAACACTATGGGCTACAACAGCAATATTCTCATTTGTTCTTAAGCGACGTGCACGAGTTCTATTCTTCACATCCCTAACTGGTCCCAACAGCTCAAATTTTTTCTACCAGTTTCACAATTGTTGGCCGAGAAGGTGCTTCACGACGACCTAATTTTGTGAATAGTGAATTTCACCATTTTTGTACTGAACTGTCCATTTTTATTAATGGCGTAATTTTTAGTTGTCATCTGTCAAGTCATTGTGTCAAGTAGTTACCAGTTGAGTCGTGACAACTGTTAAAATGACGGGGTATTGAAAATGAAACTCCCTATAGTTCTTGCACAATCATTCAGTTATTAAATAGTTCGCAAAGGAAATGC
Source organism: Holotrichia oblita (assembly GCA_023690525.1). Taxonomy (NCBI): domain Eukaryota; kingdom Metazoa; phylum Arthropoda; class Insecta; order Coleoptera; family Scarabaeidae; genus Holotrichia; species Holotrichia oblita. The sequence continues at coordinate 22,159,217 of CM043017.1, forward strand.
TTCTAAAAAGGAATCATCTACAATGACTGTCCAAATATTAGTAGAAAACCCAAATTTATGATTTCAAAGAGCTCCATGGAGTTTCAAGTGATCATACAAATTATGAAAATTTAAACCGCCATAAACACAATTTCAAAAATTTGGTTTTTAGTTAACTTCGTGTTACTACTAGTACAATTAACTATACTTGATAAAACTTAGATTTGGTTTTATCAAACTGCATATCTCGAAAACAATTGAGCGTAAGAACATTTGAACTGTTTTCTTGTTTTCATATCTATTATCGAACAAAGTGTGTAAGTTTTTTTCTTGATTCTCTTATATCCACAGATAACTACGTGAGGCAAAATAAAAATATGGTGATTGTTCAAATGTTATTTATGTTAGCTCTTGCTAAAAGATTTAGACAAATTGAAAATAAAAAAAATTATGCCTGCCAAACAATGGCATTCTAAAGCCCAATATACAGGATAGTCCATCGAAAGCGAAACAGATGAATTATCACTGAATTTTTTGAAAATAATACTGAATCACGTCATCTTTGTTTTGTACAGGGACACGTCCTTTATCATCATAGGGAACTGGGATCGAGTGATGCCTCATTTGATAAGCAATTAAATGCTCTTTAGAACGACACCATACTTGTTAGATTTCGTTCAAACCATGGACAAAAACGTGACAAAACATTTAATTCTTTTTTTGCAGAAAGATACAGGTATAAATGAAAATTTTTCGCATTGGTTTTTAAAGTAAGAGATGCTCACGATTGTCAAAGAAACGCATTTTCAAAGGAATAAAAAAAAGTTTCTTTCTCATTCATGGAAAATGCAAAAACTTAAAAAAAGTATGGTGTCGTTAATTGCTTCCCTTCCTTTCAAATAAGATATATCACTCGATCTCAGTTCCCTATGATCATAAAGGAAGTTCCGTATGATGATGGTAGGGACTCTGAAGTGATGACGTTAAATTTATAACGCACATGTTCCTCCTACAAAACAAATTTGAAATCTTTGGCTTTTTTTTTCAAAACATCGCTATTTCGGTGATAATTTATCTGTTTCGTTTTCGATGAGCCACCCTGTAGAAGTGGTTTGTGTATTACCGAGTTTGTTAGGTATGAAAGGGATAGCCGTCACTACGTGGAGTTGGCAACTCTACTAAAATACTGTCCTTATTTAAATGTCTGAAATTACTAGTGTCTATGCTAATTAGTTGTTGAAAAATGTCATTCTAACTTAATTATGTTGGATATGCATAAGTTGTGAACATTATTTATCATTTATTATTGTCAATTTATTCCATTAATTAATAAATTCGCTTACCAGCTAATTCATTACCTTTTTATTGAGCTAAATAATTTACTTACGCTGTAGGATAACTAGAACCGTAATATCTGTGTTCTGTATAAAACATATATCCTTTATTCTCTTTGGCGATTTCATACATTTGTCCAGCTGTTAAACGTCCAGTAGAAATCTCCCATTCACCACCCAAATATATAAAAATTGGTCCACCTCCTTCGTAAAATTCATCATTGCTAAGATATCTCTAAAGTATAAATAAAGATTTCGAAAATTAACAGAACACTATGAAATTAATTTTAATCATTTTACCATAGACCACGTTCTGAGATCGATCGGATTAAAATGATCGACCTTTTGGGTTATAGTGTGCCATTCTGGATCAGCTCTTGTTTTCGGCGTTTCTTCAGGTGGTGGACCGTGTCTTTTGAAAATAAGTTTGCACTATTTTTCAAAATTGATATATTAAAAAAACTAAACATAATCTCTATAAATAATACTTACATCGACGATATATAAAATTACACATAAATATAGTAAACACAACACTTTAGACGGCATTTTTGCAACTGATATTAAATACTTTACAATATAACCTAATTTTGTCTCGTCTTATCTAATATATCACCATTCAATTGATAAGGCAATTGGATTATATAGTATGTGCAATCTACGACGAGAGATTATCTACCTTTTTTTTTAATTACTTATATCGTATTAGCCTACATATGTATATTTTTAAAACCAAATTTAGCATATGCCCAAATACTTTAGCGAGCACCTGTACATATTTCTCATTAGCGAAAAGAAAGGAAGTCTTTAATTTTAGCGCACTCTAGAATTATCTCGATGTACGATTTTCTTTCGCTGTTGTAAGGACGACTGACCCTCATATTACATTGTGATTGCTAAGCAAGATCTTATAAAACCACTCACACACTTTAGCGAAATGGTTTTCCTCGACTAGGGGATTACGCTGTAAGATAAATCTCAGTAAATGGACAGGAAATAGTAAATAGGGGTGGGAAAAATGTATTTTAGATTTTCCTACATATCCAACTTATATATAAAAACATACAGTATTTATTATACAATAATACATAGTTAATAATTAAATCGTAATAATAATCGTAATGTTTCAGGATTCCTCAGTACCTTATCCTGCGAGAGTTCAGTTCTGATACTGTCATTAGTAACATGGGATAGATTCATTTCAGTCACACAGCCATTGGCGCGGAAGCAACCTTCGAGAAAAACAGCATCTATGACTCTAATAGGCTTATGGATTATTGCTACTGTTGTAGCTGCTGTTCCACTCCTAGATTTAGGAAAGGAGTACTTCAAAGACTTTTATAATGGGAATGGGGTTTGCCTGGCGTTGCATATTCATGATCCCTTCCAAGAAGTAAGTATCATACATTTACTCCGTAAGATCAGGAAGTGACACTAAATAACATCTCTCTGGTTTAAGACAGTGGTTCTTAAAATGTTTATATCTAACCCTCTCATCTCCATGTAAATATTCTTCGCAACCTCATTTCAGTTAAGTAACCGAAATGGCCCACCATAATCATTAAAAAGGGTCTAGAGACGATACCATCGGTTGTACGACTTGTCGTACTACAGGTTGAAAATAAAAACGTAAAGACAAGTCAGTCGCTGTTTTTCCTCCACGTGTTGCAATAGATTGTACAACCGATCGTTTCGTCTGTAGACCCCTTAAAAATGTAGTAACAAAAACCAGAGAAGCAACGCTATTGGAAGCACTACAGAGCTTCTACAGCTTTCCTACCTGTTAAGCACCTCTCGGACTTCATGAAAATAAGACTCACCATTATGGTTGTTGATAGAAACTTGTGCAAAACGTCAGTGAAAATCGAAAGTAGAAAAAATTGAAAACTTTCTTAAAACTTTAAGCTAAGAGAGCTGATATTAAAGGTCCAAATCAAAATTTCAGTAACATATATACAGAGTGTCTCATTTATTTTGCAACCAAAAAAAGAAGAACAATGTACAAACATTAATTTTTATTTTACAGAAGTGCTTAAACGACTACAAAAGGAAGTGACAGAAATCTTCATCTTTACATATCTGGCCCCGTTTGAGGAGGTTTCGAGACATATTTTGAAATGAGTTTGGTGTGATAGCGTTTATCTCTTCTGAGTTTGAAAATAGTCGATGATTCGCTTAATTGTGCTTTTATTCGGCAGCACTAAGTCTGGAAACTTGTTTTCATATCGTTCTTTGACTATTTTGTATGAAGACGTTCGAAAATAATGTTCAATAATAAATGGGCGTTTTTTTTTCGGTTTGCTAACGTGTTGGTAGTATAGCACCAGAATGAACAGAACGGAAAAGTTTGCGGAAATTTAATGCATCAGTTTTTGTCCAAGAATGTTGGTCCAAAAGTTTGAATTTGATTTGAAGCATTTTAGTTTTGAAAGTTAAATGTCTTATTATAAAACTAAAATAACTCTAAAAAATAATTTAGTGCATCTTTTTACCCAGTCTTGAAAGAAATTAACTGAAATAAATTAATTAATATTTAACACAATTTTAATAATAATTTATTAATTAGAAATTCTACAAAATGGAACCAAACAACAATTCAAAATTAATCTTATATTGAATTAAAAATTTGAAGATTAAGGAATTAATAAAGAGTGGGACCTTCTCTGGAGTTTAAAACCGCCCTACATCTTCTTGGCATAGACAGAATAAGATTGTCCAAGTCTTCTTGTGGAAGAAGATTCCACTATTGTGAAAGAAGTTCTTGCAGTTGCCGTCGATTTTGTATAGCGTCCATATGTGGCAGGCATCTTCTCTGAAGCATATCCCATGCACGCTCAATGGGATTGAGGTCTGGGGATTGAGCTGGCCATAGCAAAACCTCAATTCTTGCTTCATCGAGCCAATCGGTAACAACTCTTACCACATGTGGTCGTGCATTGTCGTGCATAAGGGTTAAATCTCGGCCCAACGCTTCTGCAAATGGCTGAACAACAGGTTCAAGAATATTCTGGTTTTATTGCTCAGCATTTAAGAATTGATCTAGAAAAACGAGATCAGTTTTCCTACCCAGCATAATTCCCGCCCATATCATTACAGTACCACCTCGGTAGCTGTGCATTTCTTGGGCATGCTGTAGTCTTGTTGCATTACCAGGCTGACGCCAGACTCTTAATCTGTCAGTATTTGGTCTTAATCCGAATCGCGACTCGTCAGAAAAAAGGATAGTGGACCATTGTTCTCGAGTCCAGTTTAATTGTTCTCGAGCCCAGTTTACTCGATGTCCTCGATTTCCCCTGGTTAATGGTGGAACCCTAAGGGAGCGTCTGGAGTGAAGATTGACTTCTCTTAAACGACGCCTGATGGTTTGGCTGTGGACTGTCACGTTATGCACTGCCTGAAGACCCGATTTTAACTCAGTAGCAGTTAGTGAACTCTCTCGGCGAGCCTGAAGAGTGATGTACCAGAATTGATATCCTTAGATTATGTTGATGTATGTATTTGTAGTTTAATCACTTTTGTAATAAAGTGGTAATAAAACCCAACTTCCCAAACACACTTGCATAATTATTTCGATTGTTTGTATATTTTCTTTTATACCTATATAAAAATAGATATTTCAAGAATCAAACAACAAATTTAGTTGTTACTAGAAATAACTTTATAATATTTAATTATGCTTTACTATAATTAGGATAGTTGCCAACATACATCAACCAAGTAGGTAAAACGTACACATCACCAAATCACTAAACTCACAACTAAATGTACTTTCTATTTAACACTGATCAGCGAACAAAACCGGTTTTGTCATGTTCTATTTAAAAAATTTGAAATTGTGATTCATCCCCACTACAACAAGATTTATGATCACGATTTGTAATCCCCTTTCCTCTGTGGAACAAATTTTTGTTCAAATGTTTAAAACGAACATAATACAGATGTGCTTAGTAGTTCTTTTCGGTGAACTAGTTCCCGCGAACAAGATTTCAATGATCGTGAACGATTTGCAAAATCATTCCTTCCCATTCACGCATTGGAACATCAAATTTTCGGATCACGTATCCTTAAGCATTCTCATAGGAAGCTTTAATAGTTCTCTCGTTCTCGCCATATACGTGTATGTAATTCATGCCTAATCGGCATCAAGCCTTAACAGTTCGGGCGAACTAGTTCATTTCGAATCTGTGAACTAGTTATTTTAGTTCAGCTCAAATAATAGTTCTTTTTAATAGTTCGTTCACGAACTACACATCTCTAGAACATAACCTCACTTCTAAGTACGCGTTATGTGATAGTTATGTGTGGTGTAAACAAATCTCCTCCTTCTTTTGTGCGTTCTTTTCGCAATGCTAGTTGCTGAACATTTTCCTAATAAACATTTAATCACCCTTTCCAAATCATGATCCAGAAATTTTACAAATAGAGAGCAGCTTAAGAACTAACCTCCAAACACCTTCAAACAAACAATAAACATGTAAACAACATTCCAGGAATATTTGGACATATTTTAGAAATGGCGTCTGCCAGTCGTGCGCACAAAAACTATGACATCAATTTTAAGGCTTTTATCCTTTTTGTTTATTTTGTGACTACGCTAATGGTGTGCGTGTGCACTCGTGTTGTTCAATTGCTTCGTGTCTACGCAGGTTGCAAAATAAATGAAACACTCTGTATATTTCAAGAAAATGTTTAATCTTTTAATTCCTGATTTATTTCCACTTAGAGGTCAATAAAACAATAAATAATTAAATACCAATTTATTACATAACATATAATATGTTTTCGTTAAATAACTTTGAACAGAATTGTTAGAGCTTGACAAAAAATAGATTGATATACGAATAATTCAAATCATTTCAATTTCTAATGTTGTATTAAATCATTATTCCTTCATTATTACTTGTGAATATAATTAAAATTCGATATATCAATGAATTGTTTGTTTTTTAGATAATTTTGTTGATAGGCATGGCAATTTATATTTATATTATTGGTAATTTGACACATATTAAATGTCAATTTCTTCCACTGAAGAAGTTATTTAACGAAAACATATTATTATATGTTATGGAATAAATTGGTATTTAATTATTTATTGTTTTATTGACCTCTAAGTGGAAATAAATCAGGAATTAAAAGATAAGTACATAAAGGTCAAAAAATACATATATTAATTGAAAATGTTTAATACATTCTAGAAAAAGACTACCTACTTTTGTTTATTTCTTGACATATTCTCCGTAAAGATTGAGACATTTATCCCAGCGTGACAGTAGTTTGAACATCTCTTTACGGTAGTGTTGCCTGTCAAGTCAATCAAGCTAGTCCACAACTGTGTCTTGGATTGATTTGACGTGTGCGGACTTGCGCCATCATGCAAAAGTTTAACTACTTGTCATAATCGTCCTAACCTTTTCCTTTTAATGGTTGTATGCAATTTCTGGAAAGTTTCACAATATTTGTCGCTGTTAATGGTTGTGCACGGTTCAAGGAATTCATTGAGCAATAGGCCTTTACCATCCCACAACACGGTGGTCATGGTTTTGCAGGCAGATGGTTGAGATTTGATTTTTTTGTCAACTCGAGAATCATAGACTGTTATTTCGATTCTTGGGCGAACTCATAAACGCAGATTTCATCTCCGGTAATGATGCTTTCAATGAAAGAAGCCCCTGCCCGTTACTATCGGGTGAGATCTTGAAGTGACGCACTCATTCGATTGGTGTTGTGGTTCCTAGAAAGTATTTTCGGCCCCCAGCCAGGCGAAAGTTTGCGAAAATTTAGGTTGCATGTAATTTCGTGGACACAATTCTTAGGAGTGCTCGTCATTTCCGCAAATTCACAAAACTTTAATGCGACGATTTTCTCTAATCAAACCTTCAACTATTGAACAGTTTTCATCCTTGTGTGAGATGCTTGGTCCGCCTTTATTCTTCTCCGGATCATCAATCAAGTCCGTTCATCCATCTTTAAATTCTTTTCGATTTAAAACATTCAAACCATAAACGCCCTCTAATCTGCGATGAATTTCGCTCTGATTAACTCCTTCGGCTTACAAAAATCGAATAGCTGCAAGCATTTCAGCTAAATATTCTGCGATTACAAACGCCATGTTTGTTTGCTTCCTATTAGCTACTAAATTGTCTTACCCACAACAACGCTCCAGATTCTACTACCACGCTACAACCTATCTAGACATGCATATAGACGGCAATATTTCACTTGTGCTATTTGCTTCACAACCACCTGTACTTTTAAAATCAGACTCCCCTCGAATAATATTGGTACTTACAAAGAAACGTAAAATATATTATAAATCAAAAAAAAAACAATGTAAAGTTAAGTTAAATAAGAGCGACATTTGTCATTGTTATTTATTAAAATCATCAGTTATCAGACTCTACACAGATATTCTCATTCATTCATAACTTCTTTGGTATTGCAGGTACTGAAGTGCTAGCTTTGTTATGCTATCGTTTCGCTATAGTTTCGCTTTATCAAACAAAGCCTTTGTTACTTGTAATGTATGCTTTGTCCCATCTGACACATCAAATCTCAGCCCAAACCGCAAAGGGTAGAAACTTGCAGACAATGTTGTTGATTTTACATTGTAACTATCGACGTTTTTTAAGTTCAACCCCTAATGTATAAAACGAAGCGAAAGGAGATGGTAAAGTTTGTGCAGTAAATAATATATCTATGATCGAATTTGCTTTAAATTTGGTATTAATGCTTGGCATTACTTCAAATTGAATCCCTAAGGGGGTAACAAAAGGTGGGAAAGTTTTTATTTAAAAAAATGTGTTGCGGTCAAATTTAGTTGAAACTCGGTTTTAATGGCTCTTTGACAAAATTAATGAAACAATTTTTTTAGCGTTTTATAGTTAAAAATATAATTGTATAGTTTAAACCACTCCAGAATCAAAACAAAGAATGTCAGCAGTTCTAAAACTGAAGAATCTGAACGCACAAAGTGTTGATAAGAATGATGGGAATAGCCACTACGACAGGGCGTTATTTATGGAAATCTTACCAACCCCTAAATATAAACAAGCCAAGCTGGTGATGCAAGTTTCAAATTATAAAGCACTAGCCTTTTCCATGCTACTGCTTTCCCCCAGCTTTGCCACCCAAACGTAATAACATTAAGTTTGTCAAAAACATTAATACCAACTTTCAACTAAATTTGACCAAAACAAATACTTCCTTTTATAAAAACTTTTCTGCCCCCTGTCACCCTCTTTTTATCAATTAAATTATTGGTTTTGGACGGTTTATCGCCAATAGAAGTTCTTCCAAGGTTGGTAAAGGTTTATCAGGAATGTGCTGCTTCGTTTTCAACTGTAAAGAAATGGGCGGCTGAGTTTAAAAGTGATCGTACATCTCTTGAAGATGTTCCACGTGACGGCCAACCGAAAACTGCAATCACCAATGAAAACATCGAAAAAGTACACAATATGGTTTTTCAGCAATGTTTGGATGGTTTTAAAAAGCATCTACCCTATTTATTACCATGGATGAAACGTAGGTCCACCACTTCACGCCCTGAAGTGAAACAGCAGTCAAAGTAGTGGATGGAAGCTGGTAGTTCTGCCCAAGAAAAGCGAAGTTAGTTTCAATTTGCCGGAAAGATCATGGCTAGTCTTTTCTAGGATATGAAAGAGATTCTTTTAATTCAGAAGGTAAAACAATAACTGGCAAATACTGAGCATATGTTCTTGTTCAGCTAGATTACAAAAATCGTGAGATCTGGCCTGGATTGCAAAGGAAAAGAATGTTGTTCTATCAGGACAATACACCGGCAAGTGAAAAATTTAGGGATTTGAAGTACGAATTGGTGGTACATCCACCCTATTCGCTAGATTTGTCTCCCACTGACTATCACCCAAATATAAAGAAATTTGTGGCTGGAAAATGTTTTGAGTTAAACGAAAAGGTGATTGCAGCGGTAAATGAATATTTTGCAGACCTTGCAGAATCGCACTTCAAGGATGGAATTCATTCATATTACGGACAAAATCTATTGAACTTGAAGGAAATTATATACAAAAATAAATGTATTTTTGAACTAAAAAACTCAGTCTTTCAGTATCAGGCCGAGGATCTTGCACTCGTATAAACCTCCTTTGTCTTTAGCCTCCACTTAATGCTTCAGTTTCAAATTTGGTCCCTGTTTGGCTACTTTGATAGCAAATGTGTCTCTCTCTCTCTCTCTCTGGGCAGTGTCTTGTCGGTCACTATCTTCGAGTAATTTGCAGTTGCGAGAATCAATTTAGTTAGATTTTGTAGTGTGGGGCTGTAGTAGTGGCTGCTTAGTTGCAGTGACTCCGTAAGCTGTATTACTTGTCTGGCTATCACTGCAACTCTCGCGGTGTAGTTTTGTGTGTGTAAATTGTGTTGAAATATCTTTGTGACAGCATCATATCGCCTTTATAAAGCGACGCTGTTAATCACTTTGCTCCCAACAGCGAATGGTAAGTCGATCCGGATTTCGATCCTCTGAAAAAATGTCACCGTCCCTCCAGAGAATCGAAACCCGGCTTATATGAGCCGGGTTTCGATTCGAGGAATATTCCTGCCACAACGATAGTCAGCCGTCTAACCACTGCGGCTATCGATCCGTTTAATTGGTATGATGATTCGATTTGTACGTTTAACAGAATCGTTCATTTCTGGTAACAGTTGCAATTCTTCTTCAAACTATAACCATCTTTGTTTAGCTTCCAGGCAAGTTCCGCTGTATTCTTGTTATGTTTTGAGCTCAATCGGTTTCGTCCTAATTTCTCAGTCAAGCTAGCTAGTTAAACTAACGGCTTCTTCGTCCAGTTTAATTAGAGTTTCTTCCCAAAAGAATATTTAATTTCTTTCTAACTTGTTGCAATTATACGTTATTATATGATTTAGTAGCATCTAATTTATCGTCTAAACCAATCAAAAATTTGTTTTCCATCTTAAGTTAACCTTTTCTAACATCGAATTGTTGATGATCATTAAATTCAAACATTTACACTAATGCTTTTCAAGCTTAATGGTATCTTATCTTTGTGTCAACAACCTTTGGATTGGTGCTCTTTTTTATGCAAGTAGAGCAGTGCGTTTACATAAATAATTGTTGTAGACGCAATTGTAATAAAATTACTTTAAAATGGTTAAGAAAAGGAGAAATATAAACATTTTAAAACTTTTTTTCTGTGCAGGGATGGGAGTATTCCACAATAATGTTTGTCTTCGTCAACACAGTAGCTCTCATTTTCATATCGTACGCCTATGCTAGGATGATCCACGAAATTAGAGCGAGCAGCGTAGCATGCAGATCAACGCAACAGAGCAGGGATCGCGATAAGGTAGCCCAACGTTTCGGGATCATCGTTTTAACCGATTGTATGTGCTGGGTACCGATTATTATCGTCAAAATTACGGCACTATTAGGTATATAGAACACATTATACACAATAAAAAAATGCACACATGGTATATAATCAAATTTTACCGCTCTTTCAGGACTTCACATCTCAGAATACCTTTATGCATGGTTGGCCATCTTCGTGTTACCGATTAATTCAGCACTAAATCCCGTATTGTACACCTTAACGACGAAAATATTTAAAAAACAGGTGAAAAAATTTGAAGTTATAGTAATGTCGATAATATAGATATTCTTATTCACAAAAATATTTATATCAATAATTTACTTACCTATTCTATTTGAATTGTATTATTAATAGATTTATTTAATTATTATCGAAATGATTTTATGATACGTTATAGATACGTAAAACAATCAATTCATGCATCCCGAAAAGGAAACGACCCGGTCATCAAAGATACGACTCAGCGTACAGCGTAAGCTTCGGCATGTTCCCGTTAGGTGGCGGCAGCAAACGCGGTCTGACTTACAGAGTAAAATTTTTTTTTTTTTAATGATTTTTTATATTATGTAAATTAGTTTTAATGGTTTTATTATTTTTAGGGAACGCAAAGCAGTTTAGCAACGGCTACTAGCAAGGAAAATGGTTCTAAGAAGCCAACTGCTGTATAAATGATTACGAATTTAAATTTAAAAAAAAGACGCTGCTCCATTCTCTTTAATATCTACACAAAATAGGAGTAAATTAGTAATTTATTTTTATTTTATAAGATGCGTCAATTTTATCTGTGATTTCTTCTGTATTATTCTTAGATATAAATGTTTAAATGTAAATTTATGTGTACAAATTCGGACGAATAAAGCTCTTTCGAAAGAAAACTGTGTTTATTATTTATTTATTTTTTTAATAAATCAAAATAATGACCAATATTTACCAACTTGATATTAGACCAAAAATCACAGTGCTCCACTACCACAGATCTATCCCAAAATATGGTGATTTATTATAACGTACAACTACACCGAGTTCCATCTCTCACGAGTTAATAATAATAATTCTTTCCAAGTAAGGTTTCAAATTTTGCAAAAAATTGTTTTCTTTAACTTACAAAAAATGAAGCATCGCAAAAAGTTGAGGAGGAACTAACGTTTAAAATATTTCCTATCGTTATATTTGTACATTTATTACAACGAATCTGTAATGCCTTTCAAAAAGAAATATTTGTTTTGATCAGCAAACCAGGCCTCTACAGCTTCTGTCACCTCTTAGTCGAAAGAAAATTTACAACCTTTTAAACTTTTTGTCAGTAGATGAAAGACATGATAGTCGAACGGAGCTAAATCTGATTAATAAAGAAGATGTTTCAGTAATTCAACCGCTAAATCACGAATTGTTTGCATGCCAACATGTGATTTGTATGCAGGAGCATTGTTCTGCAAAAACAAATCACCTTTGGACAACTTTCCTCGTTTTTCCTGCATGTTTTTTTATTTATTTTAAGGAACTGGTTCAAAAAAGTCGAAACCTAAGTGGAAGGTTTAGGATCTGCAGACATTCTTCACGCTAAAGGGTTTTCAATGGTGATGAAATGAATTTTTTATTGTGTCCTAAAAACAAGAAAGTTATTGCCTCTCATGGGATGAAAAGCCTTTACGGCGTAAATCAAGGAGCTCCCAAGGCATCACTAACAGTCTGGTTGGATGATATTCTCTGAATATATAGCCAATGTGCTTAACCCATTCCTGAGCGAAAGTAATATTCAGAAATCTATTGTTGTATTTGTCGATGGACAATATCGTCTTAAATAGTTTCGTGGCTGCGGGCTTATACTTACTTGAGAAACCCAAGATTTTTAGATTTTTCAAAATGCGTGGTCAAAGAAGAAATGAAAGCGTAAATGATCTCTTAACTGCTAATCTACCTGAGATTGATGCAAACGCACGATTAATGAATTTTGAATCGTTTAAACACATCGTAGGTGAAGACGTGGTTGAAGTTTTCGAATCGGATGAAGAAGAAAGCAGGAACAGTGCCGAGAAGAATTGTTTGAGAAGAGAATTTAGAATTTTTATATCAATACTGGTGATTCTATTAATGAATATACGCGAAAGTATTGAAAAATTCTTAGCCTACAATAGAAGCGAACAAAATTTGGAAGTCAAAATATTTTATTATTCAACATACTCCTCCTCTTAATTGAATTCATTTATTACAACAAATCTGCAACGCCTCTAGACTTTCAAAATGAAATTGTTATTATGCTCTGCAAACCAGGCCTCCACAGGTCTGGAAGAAAATTTACGACGTTTAAATTATTTTTCAATTGATGGAAGACATGATATAGTCGGACGAAGACAGATGTAGTGGATAAGAGAGGTGTTTGAATAATTCGAAGCCTAAGCCACGAATTGTTTGCATAGCCATAAGCGATTTGCGTGTAACTGCATTGTCCTGCTAAAACAAATCACCTTTGGGCGTCTTCTATCCATAATTTTTTCTCAAAGAATAGTCAGTAACGACGAATAATAATTCCCAGTTATTGTTCTCTAATCTAGAAAAATCAATCATAATTACTGCATGGTAATCCAAAAAAACTGAAGCAACAACTTTTCCACTAGATTTTTGAACACGAAACTTTTTAATCCTTAGAGAACCAGAGTGTCTCCATTCCATTGATTGTTGCTTTGTTTCTGGGTCGTAGAAATGTACCCAAGTTTCATTCATATTAACAATACGGCTTAAGAAGTCTGTATCATTTCAACCTTGCACGTTTCTGGTCAGTATTCAGACATTTCGGGATCCATTTTACACAGATTTTTCTCATGTCCAAATAGACGTAAACTATATAATGGACCCTTTTTAACAACCAAATTTAACAGTCTGACAAAATCATGTCATGAACTGGATCAATATTTTCGGAAAACAGACACAGAAACTGGCTTTTTCGATCAGTGTTTAATTAAAAACGTTATTAATGTTGCTTTATTTGGCAATTTTTAACAAAAACTGTTTATGGTTGATCTTATTTGTTGGTTATATCATCAGCTATAATTGTTTCACTTTATTAAAAGAACTATTAATTAATTAAAATTAAAAAAGTGACATGATATTTGTAATTAGGGAGTATGAAAATAATTTCTTATCAGATTCAAAATTTTATCATGTGTTTATTTTTGCAAAATGTTTCTAATCAATTTATTTCAAAAAAGTTAGAATGGAAAAAACCGATTTAGATTAGAATTACAACCGGCAGGAGACATAATACGAGGGAGCGTTTTTCTATTCGCGGAATGGGGGATAAGGGGTGGAAATAAAAAAACCAAATTATTTTTCTTTTTCAATATATTCACCTGCAAGACGGATACATTTTTCACATCTTTCAATTAATTTATTTATTCCCTCATAAAAAAATGATTTCTCTTTATCTGCAAAATACGCCGAAACTGCCTCCTTGACTTCATCATCGGCAGTAAATTTTTTACCCCGCAACTCTTTTTTCATTTTCGGAAACAGGTAATAATCACTCGGGGCCAGGTCTGGGCTGTAGGGTGAGTGATTCACAATTTCGAAGCCCACCTTATGCAGGGCAGCTAACGCAACGCGGCTCTTGTGGACGGGCGCGTTGTCGTTCAAAAACAACACACCTTTCGTCAATTTTTCCCGTATTTTCTCTTGAATGGCTTCTTTTAGTCGCTCTAATATTGAAGCGTAATATTCTCCGGTTATAGAAACACCTTTATCTTTATAATCAATCAACAATATTCCTTCCGAGTCCCAAAATACCGTTGCCATGAGGTTCCCAGCTCGGGCTGTCTTCAAGGGATTCCCTTCCTTGTTTAAATAAACTATGCCACTTGTACACCGTGGTTTTTCCTGGACAAGAGTCGCCGTAAACCAATGACATCTCATTCATTATGGTTGCGACTGATTTTCCTTGCCTGGTAAGGAACTTTATAACGGCACGATATTCGATTTTTTCCATATTTCACTTTTTACTCCTGATTATGTTACTTGCTTGACGATAGCTCAAAGACTAACTGTCTAATAACAATGAAACTTCGTATTTATACTAATTATGAGTCGCTGCACAGGCCCCAATGCACCTAATCACACCCCTACAACCCGCTCATTCCGCGAATATAAAAACGCTTGCTCGTAGTAGCGCGCTAACAAAATATGGAATAATATACATGATATATGTTACATTTAATTTTTGACAACTTGATATCACTAATGTCTATATAACGTCGTATTTTAGTGATTGTTGTGACGGACATGATATTATGAAACACTTCTGAAGTATCAGAAACCGAGGTCAATTTGCCGCAGCCAGAATGGCCAACTAGATCACCGAACTTAAAGAAATGTGATTTCTTCTTATGGGCATACATGAAAGAGTTAGTACACCGAACGTCACCGATGATTGAAGAAAATATGCGAAAAAGAATTGCATAAGCTTTTGCATCAATAATTCCTGAAATGTCGAGAGTTAAATCAATTTTCAAAGAAGAATTAATATTTCCGTAAGAGAATGATTTTTGAACATTTTTGTTTTTAATGATTGATGAACATTATGTATGCATACTCTTTTAGTTTTGAAATATTTTCAAGGTTACCTCGAAATTGGAGACAACATTTTTGTAGCTTGTGTAAAAACTATGAAATATCTTGAAAAGTTATGAGAAAACGTAGTACTTAATACACATGAATGAAAAGGTATTAAAATGAGGAATTTATCGATCTAACAAAATGTATAGGATGCCATTTAAAAAAATGTAATTATATAGAGACGAGGTTCCGGAAATGCGTTAAATCATTTATCCATCCATCTCAAGAGATCGACTATGCGAAAAATGTATTTTCGTGGAGATGACGGGAAATACTCTCCACATTCATATCCAACTATGTTTTTTTAATCTCTATTACGTAAGCTTTTTTAATGACAAAAATAATTGATAAAATAAAATGACAGCAATTATCACGTTTTGGACACATTTTTAGTTTAAAAGAGCAATGAAAGTAGGTATGTAGTAGAAAAAATCTTAAAATTGAGTTTCCATGCGAAGCTCAAAGCTCCCCATCCAGTCTAAGAGCTTTAATAAAGCAATAGCTGCAATGGTTTTAGTCGCTATTCTATTTCGAACCTATCCTTTTCATGTGTTTCTCAACCAAAATTAAACCTGTGAAGATACATAGTCTGCTTCTATTTAGTTCTAGCAAGGTCTTTGCAATATGCTTATTGGAGTTTCCAAGAAATATCTTGGAGGGTTGCAATAACCAAGGAGATTCTCCCAGAGAGTTGTTCTGAGCCTTCCCTTTCTATTTTTGAGTTATTTTTTGTAGGTGCCCATCTCTATATCACAAAACGCCTGCGCTCTCACAAACAAGTTCTTCGTTACCACTAATCCCAGCGTGTTCTGATACCCAGCATAGTCGACCTCTGGTTTCTTTGCTTAAATTGTTTAATCTACCAAGGCACTCCCAAACTATTTTCGAGCTGATGACGTTATACCTCAGCGCCATTATGGCTGCTTGACTATCGGAGGAAAAATTCCGATAGTTTCTGATCAGGATCAGTTGAGCACATCTTTTGATCTCCGCTTGGAAGTATTTGTTCTTGGCCCGAATATTTTGTCGGTTTTATAACCATCATATCATCATGGAGGATTATTTACCATATTACTTCGTTAGCTTCGTAAACTTTGAAATAAACTTTGTAAATAACAATTGTTTCTTTAATTTTATGTTGGTTAAGGACAGATATCCAAGCAAAGTTGAGACGAACTTAGATCGACAGGTCTTTGAGGACCCTCATAATCCAGATTTGTATTGTGTCAAAACCTTGACAGGAGCAAGTTGTGATATTAAAGAGAGTTCAAGGTACAACTTAACATTACTGATTTTAAAACTCTGTATACAATTGCTCCAATTATATTTTAAAAACGCTTTAAAAATATGTGTGCAGCAAGTGACAAATTTTTGAAATCACGACTTAGGTAGTCATCGACCAATAAATTAGAATCAAAACAGACTTTGACGACAGCCTGCACGTCGGATATTAACGTCACGTCGTATTTTATTAGCTACGAATGATATTTCTGAAGTGTAAACAGTTGTAATATGTTTCAAATTTAATCTGTCCACTATGTATTTCGAGAGTATCGAATCGTTAAATCTTTCCGGTAAACGTCGTCGAAAATAACACTTTTGAATCGGTCAAAAATAGCATCTCTTTAGCAACGTTTAAATTTAAAGATTTTGCAATTTTGGAATATGAGTTTTTAAAGATGTACCTATACAGTAGAAATGAGTGTAATGAACTTATACTGTAGATATGTAGCTGTATCATATTCCGATCCTAAACGATTTCTGGCACTAAACATACGAAAATAACTCCGAAACGAACCACTTAGATCTACTCGTTTGTGATTTACGGCATCCTTTTAAATTCGTCCGCGTAAATTACGATCTATTACACTGCACAGGCTGTTAAAATATGATATCGAACATTAAAATTGAAGTTGATTTACGAAGGCGCAGGTGCATTCAACTTCTTTTAAAAGTATTTTGCAGAATATAAAGATGTAAATGGATATATAAATGGGATATGAGCATCTGTGCGAAAATTTTCCTTATTTAAAACAAAACGTTGTACTAAAAGTATTTTTAATATTTTCATCCTTGAAAGTTGAGAAGGAACAGCTGTTCGTTATTTTTAATCAATTTTTTCGTTTAGATCCTAATTATATTATACACATTCGTAGAATGAAGGTAGATTATTTTAAAATCCCAATTACTTAAACAAAGGTTCAATAAACTCATTTAAGTTGAAAAATTATAACCAGAGCATACGAAATATTGGAACTGATTCAGTGATGTTATTTTCGTAGGACCATTGTTTAATTTTTAGTAATATTATATCAGATGTTTCTTTTTAATTCTGTATCAGAGAATGAAATTGTACGTTATTATCTTTAATTTTGTGTTGTTTTTTTTTACATTGTGCCTTCAAAGTTTGATACACGAGAGCAGTTCAAATATTATTGTTCTTAGCATAGAATCAAATGACTTGGGAAGGTGCATTTTTTTTATTTTTCAATATAGTTTGTCTGTTTGAGCATGTTTCATCGTGGGCTTCAAACCACTCGTTCACCTCTATCATCCAGTGTCTCATCGTCCCAAAAATGAATCCCACGAAGGTATTCTTTGAGCTTTGGCAGTACATGGAAGTCACTTGGGGCCAAATCTGAAGAATATGGTGAGTGTTGAAAAATTTCTAAGCCTGCATTATATGAATTGCCAGCATTGATACACAGCTTCTGTGCACAAAAGCGTTGTCCTGATAAAACAGCACACCACGTACGAGTTTTTCCCTCCTTTTCTCTTTGATGGAATCACGCAGTTTTGAAATGAAAGGAGCTCAATCCAATCACGTGGTAAAAAGTCTTTAAAGATAATTACTTCGCCATCCCAAAAAACTGTGACCAAGGTCTTCCCCGCCGATGCTGTTGCACGAAACTTTCGAGGGGGTGGTAAACCCTTATGCCTTAATTCCATGCTCTACCTTTTTGATTCAGGATCATAATGGTGAACCCAAGTTTCATCCACAGTAACGAATCGTGCTAGAAAGTGTTCGGGATCTCACTTAACCCCTTCAAGTCCAGACTTTGTAGGTGAGTTCAATGTATTATACCAGATTTTCAAAAATAAAAAAAGAAGTTTTTTGTATTTATTTTTGTTAGAAATTGTACAAAACGTTATTTCACGTGTTTTTTGGGAAGAGAGGTTGTATATAAATATGAGAGAAACGGACGGTTTGAGGGGAGGGAAGTGTTGTAACTACAAAGTGTATTATAGGCAAAAGTATATTTTCGATTTTAAAACAAAAAATGTAACGGAGAATGGAAGTGTTGGAGTGGGGTGAGTGGTGGAGAGGCGAATTTTTATTTATGATATTGATTAAAATGTCAATGGAGCACAGATAAATTGATCCACTTTCACAATTGCCGCAAAATTGCTTGTATAGGTCCTTTTCTTTTCCGTTTGGTAACACAACCCTGCAAGTTCCTCTCTTTCTGCGGAAGCCTTCCTCCTTCGTTTTACTCGCGAACACGTGTTTGACAGATTGGCCTTTTTCACGCTTTTATTCTTGATTATTTTTGTACTCGGCTTTTAATGTTTTATAACCTGATGAGTTTTCGGATAAAAGGTCATCAATGAGGGCTTTTGTATAATCCAGGACGTTAATCTGTCTCTCTGTGGCACTTATGTACAACAGTTTGGAATTCAGAACCATACGTTGAACTCAATTTTTTGAACAATGTGTAACTCTTTCTGGTGCAATTATAACGTTCTAGATCCTGATCTACAGCATCTACTGCTCCCGTATTTAGGTTATAATGCTCTATTGCTAAAAGCTTTTGAGTGGTTTTTCTATGAAGCCAGCTGTGAGTTTAGTACTCAATAAGTACACTTCCCGTCTGTCTTTATATCTAATTACCAAGATTTCCCTTTTTACAAAACGTGTTTGAAATATCTCTACTTGTGTTTGTGTAAGTTCTTTTGGTACACCCCTGTTTGAACGAATAATACTAGTAACTTAAATATTTTTCTATTGCAAAAATTCTGCTAATCTCAGAGATATATACCAATTGTCCAATATTATTTCTCTTCCTTCGTAAAGCAAATCTTGTTCAAGATACACAAAAATTCTTTCTTACAATGACAATGGCAATGATTCCGGCATATCATAAATTGTGTATATGTCCTTTCCAAAGTACAGCGCAAAATTATAGGTGTAACCACGTAAAGTCGTATCAGTACGGCAAACGCAAAATAGTTTCATTCCGAATCCTGCTCGTTTACTTTTGATAAATTGCTTGAAGTGGAGCCTAGCTTTGTACAGCAGTAAACATTCGTCCAAGGCAATTACTTCGCCAAGATCCACAAGAGTCCTGCAATTCTCTCGCAGAATAAAAAAAAACTCCCAAGCCCGTAATGGGTCTTCCTGGTACATATGCAGACGGAGGACTGATCCTTATAAATTTCAATATTCCCAAAAATCTGTTTCTACTCATAACTTCAGCACAAAATATTTTTGGCCCGGCAAACAAAAATTCACGGCTCCAATAACTCTTTATCGTAGGGTAACGAACGACTCCCATATACAATTGTAGTGTAAAAAAGGTAAGTATTTCTGGCGCTGCAACATCTTTCCACACTAACCCTTACACTTTTCGTGTAGTATTTTCTAAATGCTGTCCTGCTCTCTCGTTTGTCCAATTACACATAGACTGAATAATTTTTTGTTTACATAAAAGCCATAAAACAATTAGTAGGACTTTTCATATGTTCAAGTTCAACAGCAGGGTGAATTCCCTCAAAAAGACTTTAAAATTTACTCAACAATGAGGGCCTTTTATCCTAAAAAATTATTGCAACAATCAAACTACAATCTAACAAACAAAGGAAGTAAAACTTACAGCAAACTGGTCGAGTACAACAGTAAAATTGCCGATCATTGTTATAGGCTCAACATCTGAATCGTCTTGATCAGATACACTTGACAAACTATCAGATCCATCACCAGTAGACTCAGGTAAATACTCAGAGCTTGAGTCTTCAAATGGCTCGCTATCGCTGCTTCCATAGATTATCGCACATAGAAACGCACTATGCTACGCAAACAAGGCGACTGAATACGAATAAACAAGGCATAAATGTGGTTCTGTGTGGCACACGCATTTGACCTTGAAGCTACCCCCACCATATAAAGTTATTGGTTATGTACTAGACCCAAAACAGCATTAATAATATTATTCCAGCCTAAGAAACAAAGAATACCGTTTGTTGCCACAAGTGGCAACTATGGGCCAGCAATGCACAATGTTCTTGTTGCCAACGGTGGCAACATGAACCTGAAGGGGTTGGCCAAATTTCTCTTTGAAATAACTTGTCAAATGCGCTTTTGCTCTGGCATCCACATTTTTTATACCCATCATACAGATGCTTTGTTGTCGTAGATATAATAATAATAATAATAATAACATATCTTTATTAAAGAAAAAAAAATGTAGAATGTAGGTGGATCCAGGCGAAGTCTAACCAAGGCTACTCATACTTAACCTGAATCCATCCCAACACAAAACATATACATTGTGCAAGTAATATAACGAAGACTAGACCACTATCTAACACATCAATAAACCAAAAAAAAATAATAATACTCAAACAGTAAGTATGAAATGAAATTAAAATAAAAGAAGGCACACAATCACTGCAACGTCAGTAAATAAGCTTTCACCTGTGAACTGAAATTCCTACGGCGACTGAGACATTTAAGGTCATGTGGAAGCGAATTTAATAGTTTCACTGCATTGTAACTAAATGATCTCTGGAACAAAGCCGTGGGAATTTGAAGTAGCTGCTTGTGACGTGTATTTGAAACATGGATGAGATGTCGAGGTAACAGAAAACCAACCAAAGGAACCTGCAAAGTATCACAATGAAGAATCCAGTAAACAAAGCTTGCTAAATGTAACTTACGTCTGTTTTCCATATTCAACCATCCGCCGAACCATAAATAAAAACACAATAATTAATTAGGGACAACACTAAAGCCTCACAAAGTCGTAATTGCAGGGTGTGATTCAAAATATATGTGTTTACATAAAGTATTCTTAGAGAGGAGCATGCTCTCCGTAAAAGATTAGACAGCCCAGATTCCTTGCCTCGTCAACAAATGGTAATAGATAGTTAGATATATTTATTTCCGAATTATTCTTCAAGAAATCAACCCGATTCTTAGAACCAAACAGCAAGAAACTAGTTTTTTTTAGTTAAGGAGTAAGTTATGTTGAAAGGATAAACTGCATATCAATTCCAGATCGTGATTTACCTACAATAAAAGCTGCCTCCAGGTTGTTGTGCCTCCAAATTGTGTGTCAGCAGCATATGCCTGCACTTTGCAGTTCTTAATAGCTTCCAGTATATCACTTGTGTAAATAATGAAAAGTAGTGGCCCAAGAATTGATCCCTGCAGGATACCTGAATAAATATTTACTGGTTCAGAACCAGCACTGTTAAGAGAAATTCTTTGAGTGCGACCATATAAATATGACTGCAAAAGCGTTAAAGCATCTGTATCAAAGCCAAAATATATGAGCTTCTTCGGCCTTCTTCCAAATGTTTGGAATATGATCAGAATTTTCTCCAACTTCTATTTCGCGAACAGATAAACAAGTTTAGGTAAACAAATCCAGAAATCTTTCTCGTATACATTTTATTTTTCTGTCACGGCTTTAATAATCCGTGAAATAGTTGTTTGATAAACATCAATACTTCGGATTTCATCGCAACAAGTTATGAAAACTTAATGCACTAACGAATTAAAGGCACGAAACATGATTTCAATGATCGCTCTCACGTCAAATAAAAAACATATATACAAAATTCCGTTTCAGCAGATTATAAATGATGATCACATTTATATGACTTACGTAAAATATCCACGATAAAATATATATATAAATATAATCCTTCAAAATATATTTTTTAATTCAGATATAAATATATCATTTTAAAAATAAAACATCTAAAATTTTTCTATATTATATATATTTTAAAATTGCATACAGCTAACATCATTTGCGATATTAGACTGGACAGGCAGTCTACACAAGAAGACATAAAAAGGAAAATGAAATTGTTTTTTTGAAATTTATTAGGATCATGTTATATGAACGATACTTGCCAAAAAATACATAATAGCTTAACTAAATCATCCGTATTTTGAGTTATCTCCAAAGCGATTAATATTTTACACTTTTTTGTAGACTATTACACGGGTGATAAATTTCCTTTACTTTTTATCAAAATATCTATAATTTAGCGAATGCTATTATTATTGTTATTGCATTACAAACTTTGTACTATCTCCCAAGTAAATATAATAATAATAATAGTAATATGTGGGTTTACTCGAAAAAAAACCTAAATTATAAATACATAAGACGTAAGACCTAGTGACCAATATTGTTAAATATTACAGCTGTTGTTTTTCATCAACTTATTTTTATTTCGCTAGTTGAAAGTTGTAAACAAAGTATGATAAAAATAAGACAAGGTACACTTATAAACGCGTTTTTAGTTTTCTAAAGACTAACTCCTTAAAGTCATGTCGTGAATGCAATTGTCTTGCTTATCGGAACTATCCTCTGCAGCTCTTTCTGTGTGAATTGTGTGTGTAAATGTGTTTGTTACAACATTACGTCGCCGTAAATAATGTTAAATAAATGTTCGATTCTACATGATCATCTCCATGTAAAGAAACCTGAACTTGAACTTAAATGAAACCAAATGTGTAATCATCAGGTTCACAAATAGGCGTAGGCTGCCTTCGAAGAATATCTGTGTAGGGGATGTCAGGCTACCTTGAAGCCAACCAGTCGTATATATTTGGTTGTTATCTTAGATCGGAGGCTTACTTTTCAGCAGCATGTGAAAATAATATCAGCAAGATCTGCATTACTCCCACTCCTTTGCTCCAGGAATACTTTATCCTTCAGGTTGAAAGTGTTCATCTACATCTCTTTCTTCCGTCCCATTATTTCATATGGAACCCTTTTGTTGGTCAAGCCTAACGAAGACAAACCTACAGCAGCTAGAGGTCCTTCAAAATAAGATTCTTCGGATGCTGGTTGAAGCTCCTTGATTCATAAGGAATGAACAACTCCGAGTTGACTTGAAAATCCCATCTCTGAAGGACCATCTGTCAACTTTTACCAATAAGACGCGCGACCGTACAACCACTGATGCTGTCAATCCTCTGGTCTCACACCTAATGGAACTAGACCCCGACCGACCACCGCCCAGGGTAAGAGTCAACAGAGTGCTGAACATCGACAATTTATAGAAAGCCTACACTTAGGAAGATTGCAACATCTTAGCGATCGCAGACTCCTGGGCTGAGGGATCCCACCCACACAACCACACCTCAAGGGCCGAATGGGCCCAACAGGGAGATAAAAGGGTGAAAGAACTTTGCGTTCAACCCTGGACGAGAACAGAAGGACCACCGCGAGAGCTAGTTTAAAGATTGGTTTCAGAGAATGGAGAGGTGTATTGAATGTGGCGGATATTACTTCGAAAAAAAAAATAAATAACCCTATATCGCAAAACTTTCCTAATAGCCTCTGTACATTTAAGATTATCTATTAAAAAAACAACAATAACTTCCTGTATTCTAACGACGCGACGGTACTATTGATAACTATTGCTGGCAATAAAATGGATATATTCCGGATATTTATTAAGGATATCTTATAGACATCCATATACAATGTCCGTATCATAGACATTCAGATCACTTTTGGACATAAAATTGATGTCCACAGGACATCCTGTGCTATGTATGGGGTATTTCATTAAAAATAAATATAACGTAACGTATGCCTGTATTTTCCAGAAAACATTTATTCAAAAATTACGAGAAATTTTATTTTGGAAAGTAGGCTAAATAATCCAGCAACGAGGCGTTTAAAATTGCCCGATATTTTTTCTTTCCAAGTAGGTATTTATTATAAAATATATTGCTATAAATGCAGGGCGGGTAAATAAAAAATGCCAATTTATTTAAAATACGAGGTCGTAGAAAGGATTATCTTTAGATTAAGCTTTCAGCCAAAGGATTTCGCACATCAAAATAAACAAAATGCAATTATACTTTCCAAATAAATTCCTACAATACGTTTTTTTCCAAGAACATAATATAAGATTATATGATCTTGATCAATCGTTCTAATTAGCTGATAACTATTAAAAGAAATATTCTCCAATTTTTAATTTAAAATTCTAACTTTTCTAGCCGGTTAATATGCACCAGATGCGGTCAGCATTTTATTTTCAGTCCCCAAAAATTTATCGGTAGCGTAAAAGAGTTAACTTTTCCAAAAATAAATACCGGGCGATATATCAAATGTAGCAATAACTTACTGGTTGATTTTAGAGCATGGAACCTTTGTTCTGCATCCTATATATTCCGCCAAGTCGTCGAATTCGTAAACATTTCGATATTTTCAATGTAAGAGCGCGGTCTCCTGGGTATCTTCTTTCTGTATTATCTGCAATTTGCACGCGATAAATTCAAATTTAAATTACGTAATCGACCTTGCTGATTATAATCATTGGATTATCTGCATATTTAGTATTTTCGTACAAACTTCATAAATTAGTGCTGTTGTAACTTAGAAGTGTCAAAGGTGTCAGATTTTTTCGTTGAAAGATAAGGTTAGTCCGGTTAATCGGTTAGTGTTAAGGTATTTTTATATATTTTAAATTAGACGAGATTTTTGTATAAGATTAATTAATTTTAGATGGCATCACCTAATGAATTAACAGAAGTGTCCTCTAATAAAATATTCGGTGGATATCAAAAAGTTTTTTCGCACAATTCTAAATTGCTTGGATGTACGATGAATTTCGGCGTATATTTACCACCACAAGCTGAAGAAAATAAAGTGCCTGTAATATATTGGCTGTCAGGTCTAACATGTTCCGAGGCAAATTTTATTCAAAAAGCTGGCGCGCAAAGGTATGCTCTTGAAACAAGAATTTTATTATAACTCATTTATAATACGTTTGAAGGTATGCTTCTGAGCATGGCGTTATATTAGTAGCACCAGATACTTCCCCGAGAGGTTTAAATATCCCCGGTGACTCAGATTCATGGGATTTTGGGGTAGCTGCAGGTTTTTATGTCGATGCCACTCAAAAACCGTGGAGTAACAATTACAAGATGTATAGTTATATTACGAAGGAATTATTAGAAGCTGTAAACAAGAATTTCCCAGTAGCTGAAGGCAAACAATCAATAATGGGACATAGGTGAGTTGTTTTTATATATATTACAAAATTTCATGTAAGATTGTATAAACACTCGTAATATTAACGTAAACATATGTAAGATTAACAATGTATATTTATAACGATCATCGAGGCATATAATATTGATGCCAAGTTAGTTAACAGGTGTTTTCTTTAATATATAAAACAAGATTTCTTGCCAAAAAATCGGAATAAAAATAAAAAAAGTATACGATTGTGTTTCTCAAGGCTTTTCTTAATTTAATTTATTCACAATTTATAGTATGGGAGGTCATGGGGCTTTAATTTGTGCGCTCAAAAATCCAGGACTCTTCAAAAGTGTATCAACATTTGCTCCAATTTCAAATCCAATCAAATGTCCGTGGGGACAGAAGGCATTTACTGGATATCTAGGACCGCAAGAGAGTGGTAATTGGGCTGATTGGGATGCTACGGAATTAGTCAAGAAATATAATGGACCACCATTGATTATTTTGATTGACCAAGTAAGTTTGGCTTAAAAAAATTATTCAATTGTAAGGTGTGTATTGTTTGATGAAGAATCAGCATTTTCCTAGAACAAAAATTGTATTCTGCTTATGTACACTAATAAGTGTCGTAGTAAGTGTCACAATAGGCAAACAGAATAAGAATCTTAACAATGATGTGTTTCTTATACGTGCTGAAAAAAGATGAAACAAGAATGCTTTATTTACTATTTCTATTCAATATGCAGGAGCATATAACGTTGAAAACTGAAATTCAATCACGAAATTGGCATTAAACACTTTAGGATAATATAACACTTTATACGTAATGATTAATGTAAAAAAACTTAAAACTTGGCTGTTTCACAAAATTTACAAATTTTATTTACAAAATTTTATTAGATAAAATTTTGCAATTTTTTCGACAACACTCGTCATTCTCGAAGACATACAAACAGATAAAATAAATCGAGATAGAAATATACGGCAGATAAATATATGGTCTTTCAAGAAACCCAAATTGATTTTATTCATACTAACTTTATCCGTCACCTACCACAATTAAAAAAAAAGTAGATCTAGATTCTCCTTGACGGTATACAGTGTGTCCCAAAACGTTTTATACAAATGGAGAAAAAGTTTATATTATCTACATTTCACAAAACAAAATTCTTGATAAAAAGCTCTGCCTTACTTGTAGATCCATAATCAGGAACAACATTTTTAAAACATTGGCTGGAATACAGGGAAAATTAAAATTACTTGTACAGACTGTAGTGATTTTTTCATATAAAATTCACTTGTTAGATTAATGCACTTTGGAATGTGTAATAACTGTCAACAAATGTCAAGTGTTACATCAGTATGTGTTTACAATAATTAGAAATGCCGTTAAAATTGATTTTTCCAAATAAAATTTACAAGATATTGTTAATTACTTAGATTATTTATTGACTAAAGACGGCATTTCTAATTATTGTAAACACATACTGATGTAACACTTGACATTTGTTGACACTTATTACATATTCCAAAGCGTATTAATCTAACAAGTGAATTTTATCTGGAAAAATCACTACAGCCTGTACATGTAATTTTGATTTTCCCTGTACAAGTCATGCAGAGCTTTTTATCAAGAATTTTTTTTTGAGAACTCTTGCCAACTTGTTTACTATTTCGTTGCCTGGTATGCCGTTATGCTCCGGTACCCACACCAAAGTCATTTTGTTATGTATGGCCAGGGTTCTTAGGTTTTCCAGACAGTCCCAAGCTAGTTTCGAAGTTGTCTGATAGGGTGCTGTCTTTAGCATATGAATCAGGTGACTCTTAGATTGTTTTTCCAGTGCCCTTCGGGCGCAAGTTTCTGTTGCTAGTATTTCCGTCTGTTGTACGGTGGTATATTACCCTAATGCCAGATTTGGTTCCGAATCCCAGGTTTCTCCTTTACTCTCCACGACGACCTTGAAGAGTTTGTCGAAGGAACGTTTGGAAATCATCCTATCACAGCCTATTTCAAAGATAGGTTTTGTGATTTCGAACTCCATTCTGGTATGCCCTGAACAAGTCTGGCTTCTCCAGTAGTCTGCCTCCTTCACAGCTTGTACGCATTTTACCATCATATGTTGATTACAGCTCTTTGAAAAACTCTGGATTTCTATTAAGTATAGGTAGATTAACATTAGATTTACAATTTTATTATCTAACAACGATACAAGTGAGTTTTATGCCTTTCGTAACAGTTATTTTTTCGATCGTACTATCGCTAACTATACTAAAAATAAACCTTTTTTACCGTTTTAGGGAACCAGTGATAAATTCTACAGAGAAAGACAGTTGCTTCCTGAAAATCTACTTGCAGCATGTAAACAATCAAATGTACCAGTCATTTTGAAATTGAGAGACAACTACGACCACAGTTATTTCTACATCGCCACCTTCATCGGGGAACACTTAGAATATCACGTAACGCAATTAAACTTTTAACAGGATGAGGATCAGCTGTTTTAACTACATTTATACCTAAGATGTTTCTATACTTTTTTTTAATATATTATATATATGGTTGAAAGAAGGAATGGCTTTATTAAAATGTTAAGAATAATGATAAATAATAATGTTGTATATCTTGTAAAAATTTATTAAATAATTTTGTATATACATACCACAATCAATAAAACAATTACAAAAAAAAACTGTACATATTTATATTCTGATCTCACGTCACTTTATAGAACCCCTAAATTCATGCCAGTATTGTAAAATCGGATCGCGTTTTTGCCATAATCGTTCGTTCCCCCAACAAGCCCAGCCGATTCCGCACGCTGCACCACCTAGATGCGCTGCATGATCAAAAATTTTCCATCCTAATAAAACACCAGCCGTATCTAAACCGACTATTACTTTTATCGCCTACAAATAAGAAGTTTTTTGGAACAATAATTTATTATTGTCATCATACTTACAGTTCCCGCTGAGAAAGTCAAAAAAGGTAGTAAGATAATTCCTAATTTTGTATCTGGATATTGCGTACAAACGTAGCCTAAGATTGCCATAATAGCTCCTGACTGTAAATTATAATATTGTTTTTAATTAAAATAGTAAATTAGATCCTCCATGTTTAGCTCAACAAAACGTCTATGGACAATACAGCAATTTGTTCTAGAACACTATCTTTTCGCACGAAACTTCGTTAGTAGAATAAATTGACAACAATAAATGACGGGTATCAAAACATGCAGCCATGACTATCAACAAAAATAGTTAAAAAAAATTACAAAATTCCAGACGAGTATAGAGTCATAAAACCTATGTATGCTATATTTTTGGATTTACTTCATGAGGTTTACAATTCTAAACCACGAATTGTTCGAGCTACGTCGGTATCTGCTGTACCGACCCGTGTTGAGTAGCGTCTTACGGTGTGCTACTTCCGATCTTGCCCATTAGCGGACATGAGCTTGAAATGACTACGTTGTCAGACAATTAAGAAGGTTGAGATACGAATTGCGATGAAATGATTGCATTTGGAGTTACGCTTCTAATGCTTCATATGTTTTCATTAATCTCGTTCGCATTGTGATTTCCAGCAATATACCATAAGTGCAACAATACATGTAATAACATGTATTGTTTGTTTTTTTATATTGTGGCATTTCTCGACGTTTTCATTTTTACTGTTACATGGCAAAAAATATTTATGGAATTTATATTACTTTTAAATATCACGGTCTAAGAAGATTTTTCGGCCTGTAATTCGCAAGGAGTTGAGCATCTTTACCGCGCTTATGGATCATCACGACATTCGCGTGCTTCCCGGCGTTCGGAAAGACACATCCAGAGGCGTAGCATGGCGTTCAAAATGTCAATAAAAGCATCGATAATATTGCTCGACAGTCGTTTTAGGGCGGAGTTGGCAATCTCATTCGCTCCCGGGGCCTTACCGTTTTGGCGGCTATTGATGATCATAGTTACTTCATCACAACTGACTGGATCAAGCAGATCGCTCTGCATCAGAGGCAGATGTTCGAGAAAGAGGTCAACCTTCCGGTGTAGAGGGCCATAAAGAGGCTGACACCTGGTCCCACCAAAGACAGACTCCATGTGATCGGCGAAAACCGTCACCTTACCTTCAACCGAGTAAACAACCCCATTCGGGCTCTGAAGTGGGCCATCGTCGTTGGCTTTCTTTTCTTCTTTTCAGCGCCTTAGAGAGCCGTCACAACGAATTGTCGTCGGGGACCACAGACGACACACACCTCCACCACTAGGTTTCCCGAAACAATATCAGATCCTCACGGAGACGCATATGCAGTTGATTCGCCGCCAGAACATTCCGCGAATACCTTGTAGGAGGAGCTTGGAGCGCAAGACCTGCTACCGGTAACCACCTATCGGGCAACGGTGCAGAAGACACCGTAGAGGTCCTTATAGCCTGAGATGTTAGGCCTATCAGGCGCTCAGCAGAATCCTGCAGGAAATCAACCCCGCCAACGCAAAACGTGACATCATCAGAAAGTCGGCGAATATTCTCCTCGAACTCATCCCAATCCACCGCTCCACGAGACGAGGCCGCCGCGCTCTGAAACTCACCCCCAAAGCTGATAAAGATGGGATTGTGATCCGACGACAAATCATACGCGGTTTTGGCGTAGAGGTTTGATGGAATTCCTCTTGACCGCGCCAAATCTAGAATGTCCGGCCCAATGCCGGGGCGGAAATACGTCGGCTCGTCCAGAGAGTGCACCTCCACATGCAAAAAAGAAAGGTAACGGAGCAACTTACTGCCGAATTCATTCGTGGAGGCGCATCCCCAGAACGAATGCTTAGCATTCAGATCCACGGCCAGAAGGACCAGAGCATTACAGGAGAATAATTGATGGTAGTCGTCAGTATCACAAACCCTCGTGGGAGGAAAACAGTGTAATAAGCCGTCAACAAAACGTTCCGATCAATTTTCTATCAACTGTTTAAGTTGGGAATTACGACATTTAATCTTGGTATTATTCACCAAATTAAGGTTGTATTTTAAAAAATCTCATAATTCTTTACCTTTTATATATTAATATACAATACACATAAGTTGATGCCACCTACACTGACTTTAGCAAAGCTTTCAGTCAAATAACCTGCATACCTGTAAAATTAAATGGATTCGTCCCAATCTTCGTAAACATACATCAGACACACTGTACTCCAAATTTTGAGGCGTCTAAGTTCATTAGCATTTTTTTTTTAATTAACAAGCTAAACATGTCAACTGATATTTTTGAGAAATTTTTTAACGTTGTTGTCATATATCAATATCTATTAAAATACTATTCACCACTTATTATTATCAATTTATTCTACTGCAATGTTTCGAACGAAAAATACAATTTACGTGTTATAGAATAAATTGACCCATAGTTCACTTGTTTTAACGACATAAAAGATAACTATATATCGAAAATATTGTCTTATATCTACTTAATAAGATAGATATACCTGTAGTATGAACAATTGAAGTGTTAGATACATACCGCTCCTAGCGATAATCCTGGTTGTTTTGTTAAAGTTTTATATAGATAACTAGTAAAACTAGATATAACACCTGCACTTAAATACAATGCTAGAAATTGTTCTTTACCCAAACTGGCAACAGCTCCTACAACATAAAAATTAATATTCTCTACCAACGATTACAGTAATAAACTTACCAGTACTAAAACTATGCAGAACATACATATTTGCTAAGAGATGAAATAAAGAATAATGGCTAAAAGTTGATAATAACATCGGCCAACATAGTTGTGGGCTACCAGGATTTGAACAAAAGTATTTCAACATCGTTGGCTGCCATCTAGGTACGCGCCATGCAGCAAACACCAAAACATTCAAGAAACAAATCGGAACAAACACCTTTTCACCCGGTGTGAGCTTATTCCACCAAGTATTAATATCTTTCCTCAAGTTTCCCTAGAAATACATTAAAACGACTGTGCTGCTTTGAACAACTTTACAAATAAACTATATATAACATACCAATTTTAAATCTACCTGTTTTTGCATGAAATCCATTGGCTTATGTAACATTTGGATAGCATGTGCCCTCATATTCTCGTATTGCCATATTACCGCTCCTCCAAAGCAAAAAGTACTAAACTAAAACAACATCAGCCTCTGATTTATATATTTTGAATGGCATGAAACTTACGGCCATAGTAAATCCTAACGGTTTCAATAATATTCCTGCAGTTACTTTTCTGGAAGCTACATTGATATTTGTAAACGGTGATGCTATACTGTCGAAAGCTGGCCGAGCTTCATCTTGTCGAATTCTTTTAAAAAACCGCACACACTTCGATTTATCTCCGATAATAGATTGTTGTTGAAATAATCGTGTAGAACTACAAATATTGTAAATAAACCAAAATAAAAAAAGTATTTAATATAAACATTGACAACAACCAGCTAATACTTACGATAATTCACTAAATTTTATCATCCGTGATAATGCCATCGTTAAATTTTTCGCTACATAAATAATGCATACGACTTGAAAAAGCGTTTCATAATTTCTTTGACAACTTTATTTTGATGGATTTCGAGCTGTCACAAATTCTACAACGATTAGTATGATTATAGTCAATATGGTATCTATTACCAATTGTAGAATTACATTTACGCAGTTTTTAAACGAGCTTTTAATTTAAACAATCAATTAGATGAAAATATGCGATACCTAATAGATGCTGAATTTAAATCGAGAAATTAAGATGAATTTTCTTTACACAACCTTTTGAAATTAGTTTAAATCATCAATTAGGGAGTTTTATTTGGTTCATCCGGGAGTTACAAACGCGCTAAATATGATTTTAATAATAAAAATTAATTTTTATATCACTAATTAGTTATGTATATATATGTTACAAGGTATGTTTGTTTATATCTCTTTAAATTTATCAAACGACAACTAAATAAATTGAATTACATTTTTTAAGACAATTTTTTTATTGAAATTTTTTACAAATTAATAGGGTTATTTAGAGTTGTCAAGATATATATTGGTAGTA
Source organism: Holotrichia oblita (assembly GCA_023690525.1). Classification (NCBI taxonomy): domain Eukaryota; kingdom Metazoa; phylum Arthropoda; class Insecta; order Coleoptera; family Scarabaeidae; genus Holotrichia; species Holotrichia oblita. Next base: position 22,191,799 of record CM043017.1, read on the forward strand.
TTTTTGACAGACGCTTTTGCTTCTATTGCGCAAAAGATACTGCTAATTCCATTCTGGCGCCTTGTTGATGCCTTTACCTTGCTTTTCCTATCGCTTTAATGGTTGATTAACGGTGTTTGTAGTGAAATACTTCATTTTAACCGCGAAAATGGCCATAAATCTCGATAAAGAGACTTTCTATCGACGTTTAAAAAAATTACACACCGCCTGGCAAAAATCTGAAGGAGAAAATGGGTTTTCCAAAATGGATTGTTTAGTAACCGCTGTCGGTGTGGACGAAGAAATTGTATACAGCAAATCTGGAGCTCTACAAACATGGCTTGTCGGTTACGAATTGACCGATACGATTATGGTTCTAACAGAGAACACGTTATATTTCCTAGCGAGCAAGAAAAAGATTGATTTTTTACGGCAAGCTGAAAACAGTAAAGAAGAAACTAACATCGCTTTAAAGCTGTTAACCAGAGACAGAAATGACCAAGATGGAAGTAATTTCAAAACGTTAATATCAGCTATCAAAGGCAGCAAAAAAGGGAAATCAATAGGCACATTTCCAAAAGAAAACTATCCTGGCGAATTCATGGATTCTTGGCGTGCCGCTATGAAGAAAGAAGATTTTGCGACTTTAGACGTAAGTTCTGCAGTTGCTTATGTTATGTGCCCAAAAGAGGATGCCGAGATATTAACAATAAAGAAAGCTTGTATGGTCACTGTCGATGTGTTTACGAAATATTTAAAAGATCAAATTATGGAGATTATTGATTCAGATAAGAAGGTTAAACATAGTAAATTGGCTGAAGGTGTCGAAACTGCTATTACCGACAAGAAATACGTTACAGGTGTTGATACGACACAGATAGATATGTGTTACCCTGCGATAATTCAATCCGGTGGAAATTATAGTCTTAAATTTAGCGTGATTAGTGACAAGAATAATTTGCATTTCGGAGCTATTATATGTTCGTTAGGTGCGAGATATAAATCGTATTGTTCGAATATTGTGCGCACATTACTTGTAAATCCCTCAGATAGTATTCAAAATAATTATAATTTCTTATTAAATCTTGAGGAGGAAGTATTGAAGAAACTTTGTGCTGGCACCAAGTTAAGTGATGTATACGAAGCGGGAGTTGCTTACGTTAAAAAGGAGAAATCGGATTTAGTTGATAATTTAACAAAAAGTTTTGGTTTTGCAATGGGGATTGAATTTAAAGAAAATTCCTTAACAATTGGTCCGAAAACAACAGCTGTCGCTAAGAAGGGGATGATTTTTAATGTTAATATGGGATTTAGTAATTTACAAAATAAAGAAGCGACAGATAAAGAAGGTAAAGTCTACGCTTTATTCATTGGAGATACTGTAATGGTGAACGAGAATCAGCCCGCAAGTTTATTAACAATTTCAAAGAAAAAGATCAAAAACGTTGGTATATTCTTGAAGGATGAGTCGGAAGATGAAGAAGAGAATGACGAAGAGAAAGAAAACACTCCAAAACCAGAAATTCTGGGTCGTGGTAAAAGGACAGCTGTAATTGAATCGAAATTGCGTTCAGAACAAACATCCGAGGAGAAACGTAAAGAACATCAGAAAGAATTAGCACAACAATTAAACGAAAAGGCAAAAGAACGTTTAGCTAAACAATCGGGTGCGAAAGATGTAGAGAAAGTTAGGAAAAACACAGTATCGTACAAGAACGTGAATCAAATGCCTAGAGTGGCCGAAGTTAAAGAATTAAAATTGTATGTTGATCAAAAATATGAATCCGTTATACTGCCGATATATGGAATTCCTGTGCCTTTCCATATTTCAACTATTAAAAATATTTCACAATCCGTCGAAGGAGATTATACATATTTGAGGATAAACTTCTTCCATCCTGGTTCAACGATGGGGAAAAATGAGAGTGGAACTTATCAACAACCTGATGCAACATTTTTGAAAGAAGTTACCTATAGAAGTACAAATACTAAGGAGCCTGGAGAGATATCTCCGCCATCTTCGAATTTAAACACTGCATTCCGCTTAATTAAAGAGGTATGTGTAATGTATAGGTACATCTATTATTAATGAAAAATATGGTACCATGTGTAATATGTGGAAATAAACTTTATATGATGTTTTATTACTCAACAAATATTTTCCAATCATACAATTGCTAGAATTATGATAAAATTTATAAATTGCTACATTTTTTTATGTGTCTAGTTTTAAATTTACTTCTTTTAGCCCCACATGGTATTCATCCATTTTTTACTCCTGCATTATTTGCTACAAATGAAGCTTTTAAATTAAAAAAAAAAAATTTCAATTGCGGATTATTTACAATATCGCAGGAAAAATAGCTGTATATGAGTTTATAATGTATTTACACTGTGTTTCAAAACTAATGTCTTTCTCTGCTTTCTACTTTGAAACAACCGTTATAAATGCTCGTTGAAAGGTGCACGAAGTTTAATCGACTGTTATTTTAAAAATTCGAGTCTGGGAAGCAAGCACCACAAAGTGGTCAAAAATGAGGTCAAACACAGAAAATGTAACAACCTTTTGCTTCAGGCCACTTAATCATAGCAAACCACCAATTATCGTTTAACCACCCACCGATTAATTTTTATCCGATCTTGAATGTACATATAAGAGTTTCACAAACTTGGACAGGTAGTCAAACGCTTGACCTCACAAAATTGACAGTTATAGCTTGACCACCCACCGGTTAATTTTTGTCCGACCGAAAAAATTAGAAGCTTTTTACTACAAAAACAACACTTTTGTTGCAGGATAAGATTGATCATCGTTTGACCACCTTTAACATTTTCAAAAAAAAATTATTAGAATTTTTGTTTATTACAAAGACATTTTTGTTGCAGGATAAGATTGACCGACGTTTGACCTCCAAATATTTTTTTTTGAAAACAACAATCATCATCATCGAGCCTTACAATCCTTCGGATTATGGCTAACGTACAAATCCGTAAAATTTTGGGATGGATTAATCCCTGATTTCTATACTTTATATGTACTACATTCTGTTATCTGTTTTTGCCAATCCTGTTATTTCTTTCCATTTTTTCTGTCCCAGCACTTCTTCCAATCCGCTATTCGCAATGGTCGCGCGTCCTTCTCAATCTCTTCTCTCCATGTCTTCCTTGGCCTGCCCTTCTTTCTAGGTCAAAGTGGAACCCATTGTGTGATCCTTCTCACCATTTCCGTTGGTCCTCTCCTCATTATGTGTGCAGCCCATTTCAGTCTTATTGCCTTTATGTCTTACTATATCTTCGTTTTCCAATTCCTGCTCTATTTCTTTATTTTTCTTTGTTCTCTTGTCTCCTTCTTTTGTTGTATCTGGGTCTAATATTATTCTTAGTATTTTTCGTTCAATTATTTTCAAGTCTTCCTCTTCCGTTCTGTTCAACACTACTGTTTCCAGAGCGTGCGTAACGACAGGTCTTATTAAGGTTTTATATATTTTTATTTTGTTTGCTTTACTGATGTTTTTGCTTTTCAATAACATTTTATTTCTACCCACTGCTTGTACTGCTAACCTTTTTGGATTCTTTCTTTTATTCTATGTTTATATGTTTGCCCTAATGATACTCCCAGGTAGTTGAACGTTGTAACCTTCTCAAATTTATATGATTGTGTTGTTAGGTGGTTCATAGTTTCTTCTATTTCATTTCCAATTTTCATATATTTCATATCTTTTTCATTAATCTCTAATCCCTATTTCCCTGCTTCGTTTTCTAATCTATTAATTGCGTTTATTAACTCTTTCTGGCTCTTTGCTATTATCGTTACGTCATCGGCGTATGCTACTATTTGTACTTCATCTGCAATGATATTTTTATTGTCGAAAAAAATGAAAAAAACAACTTAATATCTTTAATGAAATGAAGTCGAACAGAGAAAATGTAACCTCTTGCTTGAGCCCATACCCACCGGTTAAATTTTATCCGACCTTGAAGATATACATAACGGAGTTTTCAAATTTCATCACACTTTCACAATATTCGAGAGATAGTTAAACACTGAAAATGGTAGGGCTTACTGTCTCGTGTGTCTAGACCACAGAAAATGGAAAATTCACAAGCTTTGAGAGGTGGTCAAACGATCATTTTTAATTTTCTGTGGTCTAGAGATATGAGACAATAAACCATACCATTTTCAGCGTTTGACCATCTCTCGAATATTGTGAAAAGTGCGATGAAATTTGAAAACTCCGTTATGTATATCTTCAAGGTCGGGTAAAATTTAACCCGTGGATGGTCAAACGATGATTTGTGGTTTACTACGATTAAGTGGCCTCAAGCTAGAGGTTGTTACATTTTCTTCGTTTGACCTCATTTCATTAAAGATATTAAGTTGTTGTTTTTTTCTTTTTTTTCGACTATTGTTTTCAAAAAAATTATTTGGACGTCAAACGTTGGTCAATCTTATCCTGCAAGAAAAATGTTGTCTTTGTAGTAAAATCAAATTACTAATCTTTTTTTTTTTGAAAATGTTAAAGGTGACCAAACGATGATCAATCATATTCGATGAACAAAATTTCTGCATTTCCAATTTTTAACACAATTTAGCTTCCGAAATAAACTTGTTTATAATGTATTTGTTAGTTTATTGACTAAAAGTACAATTACATCGAGAAATAACGATAAGGACCGTCATAAAATATGTTAATTGTTGTAAAGTTATGGCGGCATTAAAGTCAAGAACAATTCATTCAAATTAAAAAGTAATCCAAGTCTGTATTTAAGAAAATAGCCTAATTATACCTCAGGATTGTTGAAATAAAAGACTAAATAATATCAGTGTTAAATAGAGCATAAAATGTTTTTCCACTTACATAAATATCTAAACCACATTAAAAAACAAATTAAAATTAAATTGATCTGCAACTAATTAAGAATAAATGACGAAACTCTTCCTGTGTCTTACTGTTTCCGAATTTCCAATAGTCGAGTAACTAGCATTTCGGTCCTCCTCTTGCTCAGAAAATAATTCATATATAATTTCTAAACAAAACAAAAGAGGGAGACAAAATTATGAACAAATTTGCAGCCCAAAATAACAACCTATAATTAGTGAAAGTAATTTTACGCGCCAAAATTAAGTTTATTATTATATAATACATTAAGTAATACGATTGGAAATAGCTTTGAATGATAAGAAAAACTTTTGCTTAACTCTGTTCAGAATGTTATCGCTCCCTTTTTGAAATAAGGTATAGTCTTGTAATAATACAATTCTAAATCTCACAGGTACAAAGAAAATTCAAAACGCGAGAAGCAGAAGAACGGGAGAAGGAAGATTTAGTGAAACAAGATACCCTGATCCTCTCACAAAACAAGGGCAATCCCAAACTGAAAGATCTGTACATTCGTCCGAATATAGTAACGAAACGGATGACGGGTTCGTTAGAGGCCCACACGAACGGTTTTAGGTATACTTCGGTTCGTGGAGATAAAGTAGACATCCTGTACAATAACATAAAGAATGCTTTCTTTCAACCTTGCGATGGCGAGATGATCATTCTCTTACATTTCCATTTGAAACACGCTATCATGTTCGGCAAGAAGAAGCACATCGACGTGCAATTTTATACAGAAGTCGGTGAAATCACTACGGATTTAGGGAAACACCAACATATGCACGATAGGGACGATCTGGCGGCTGAACAGTCTGAAAGGGAGCTTAGGCATAAATTGAAAACAGCTTTTAAAAGTTTTTGCGAGAAGGTAACATTTTTTTAACTATATTAAATAAATTATTTGATTTTTTGTCTGCGTGACAGGTGGAGAGTATGACAAAATCAGAAATCGAATTCGACACACCTTTCCGAGAATTAGGTTTCCCAGGAGCACCCTTCAGATCTACAGTTTTACTACAACCAACCTCCGGCTGCCTGGTAAATCTCACAGAATGGCCGCCGTTCGTTATAACTTTGGAAGATGTTGAATTAGTCCATTTCGAACGCGTCCAATTCCATTTGAAGAACTTCGATATGGTGTTCGTCTTCAAAGATTACCACAGACGTATAGCGATGGTGAACGCCATTCCTATGAATATGCTGGATCACGTTAAGGAATGGCTGAATTCGTGCGATATTCGCTATTCTGAAGGCATACAATCCCTCAACTGGGTGAAGATCATGAAGACCATCACTGACGATCCGGAAGGATTCTTCGAGAGCGGTGGCTGGACGTTCTTGGACCCGGAATCAGACGAAGAACAAGGCGCGCAATCCGAAGAAACCGAAGATGAGGATGAAGCTTACGAACCGTCAGATATCGAAAGTGTGTCTGAAGAAAGTGATGAGGATTCTGAGTATACAGAGGGTGATACGGAAAGTGATAGTGCGACGGAAGAAAGTTTAGGTAGAGTTTGGAATACAACGTTACTAAAACGAGATTAATTTTAATTTTATTACAGGTTCGGATGAAGAATCGGGGAAAGATTGGTCGGATTTGGAACGGGAAGCTGCGGAAGAGGACCGCGAAAGGCGTTACGATGAAGATATTGACGATAGATCTAATAAAAAACATTTCCCTGATCGTCACAAAGGCAAGAACGACCGGAAATCCCATGATAAGCATAAATCCAACGATAAACATAAATCGGGTTCGAGTAGTTCGAATAGGCACTCCTCTAGCAAACACCCATCGAGTTCGGGATCTAGACATCATTCAAGTTCTGGGTCGAAACGTCATAGTAGCAGCAGTGGTAGTCGAGATAGGCATTCTTCCTCGAAGAAGACGTCTCCCAGCAAAGATAAGGATAGGCACCGTTCTAGTAACGATAAGAAACGCAGCAGGGAGGATAGTAATGACAGACATAAGTCTAAGAGATCTAAGAAATAAGATGCGTTTAATACCTTATTCTTAAAAAAAAACATTGTTTTTTTGTCTTATTAATTATTATAATAGTTACGTTAGTTTAAGTTTAATATTATTTAAGTACTTTTAAAATAAATATAGTATGATTTTGAAGTATGAAATTAATGTGTATTCGAAGTTTTTCTAAAATTAAAAGTTATTTTTTAATTAAAACAAGGAATGGACGTAGTTATTGTCTGCCGCTTATTTCATTAATGTTAATGATCTCTTTTGTTGGGTTTTGTAATAGCTCTCGCTCAATAGATGCGTTCTTAGTTTGTTGCAGTTATTCAACATTAAAATCCGTCCTCATTTTCTTACCAATCTATAGGACCGGATACATCATCGTGTAGTTTTAATGTAAGTAATCGTACAAGTGTAGTGTTGCCCACAGATGGAAAATGGAACTTTAATGGATATAATAATAAGTGATACCGCCCAATATTTAAATTAGGCGGTTTTTTTTTTATACAGTATGTCGCCATAAATATGTTGCAGACACAATATGTTAACATACTATCTGTTTCAAAAGAACTGCATCAAAAAACCATTAAATTTTATCCCCGTATATAAAAGTCAGGTAAGTTGTATCGCGCAGTATACGAGCTCATACCGCCAGCGACTAATGTTTTTGCACTTGTCGATGCAGATTTTATGCATGTTGGTCCAGTGGCGGAACTTTGTGTGAATTGGCCTCGGCGCAAATTTTGTAAATAGGCTCTCTCCCCCCCTCTCAATAACAAACAAGACGAAGGTGGACCCAACAGTGAGTGTGGGCACCGGTGCATGGCGCCGGTTGCACCGTGGTGGTTGTTCCGCCCGCCTGTGTTGGTCAAACAGTCAACACTAATTGTTGACGACGTTTGTCAGTTGCCAAGTAACATTTAATGAGATATACCTACAGAGTGAGCCAATAAGTTTGAGGACAAGTTGAATTTTCCGCCAGTTTTCTTTTTTTTTTAATTGGTCAACCTGACGTAAACTCGTAGGCGTCTCAACGAACATTTCAAAACGTGTGCTAAGGTTACAGTATTTAGAAAATATTTAACTGGGCAATACTCTATATCACACTGTTTGTTTTGAAAAAAACAATTCTAATAAAATCTAACAAAAATACTCAAAAAACGCAGAAGAAACTGAAAGAAAAACTGGATAGAACAAAATTATTTATAACAACGCCAAACACCTCCAAATACGAGCCAAACGTTTACGAATGTTTTACAGTCCAACCTAAGATAACAAATAAAAAGCGCGAAATTCAACTTGTAATCAAACTTATTGGCTCAGTCTGTAGAGCCCATTTCAAAATTTGCGTTTTACGCAAATATGCATCAGGTAAATAACAATATTTGCGCGCTTCAAAATTTGAAATATTGGCGGCAATTTCAAGTTGTTGATTTCATTTCTTATTAAAATTGGTCATATTTTACACAGTTCTACTTTAAAAAATTAATAAAAATGTACATTTTTATTAAAATGTGCTTCCCTTAGAACACTAAACTTTACCTGTTACGATTTTAAATTTCTTATTTAGTTTGGCCATAATTTCAATGCAACGTTTTAAGTGGCCCAGCCTATATATAACAAATTTGTGCCTCATATAGGCAGTATAAATAATTTTAAGTGGCCCACCTGTACATGAATTGTCCATCTTTATTATCTCAAATAATATAATCGGTATAGAAAATTTAAAAATAATATTTACTCTAAATAAGTAATATGCGATTTAAATTTTCCACCTAGTGGTGTCATTATACCATTACTAAATCATAAGCTGTGTGGCAGTTCAAAAGATGCATTTTACAATTGCATATTTGAAAGTTTTCCATTTATTACCACTAATTTTTCTTGCCACAACATTCAAAATATAAACAGTTTGCCAGGGAAATTACATTTGTGTGTTTGCATAGGTTGGCAGGACATTAAAATTTGTATAATTATTGAAGGTTAACATTTTTGTTGATAATCATAATCAATTATTAACAACTAGAAATAAATACTAATTCAAAATAATTGAGAAAAAATGGGTGAAATACCGGTACAACCTAAAGAAAATGATGTTTCTAACGGGTATGACAGCACAAACGAAGAGCCGCACGAAGAGGAAGAATTAACAACTCCAGATGAAGATACTTTCGAAGTTACAATGACTACTGAAGGTAAGAAAATAATATATAATGTATAAGTCTTTCGGAAATTAAAAAGTCATTTGTTATTCAGAATTCAACGATCTGGATAATTACCTGGATGCTATGAATTCATTCATAGACATCATCGAACAGACAAATACTCAATTATTGCAAATCTTAGAGTCTAGGAGGCAAAGATTCAAACAAATACAAGAGAAAAATGAAGCTGATTAAGCCGAGATATCAAGGTTCAATATACTTTAAACTTTTACTGTGTACTTAAATAAAATAAATAAGCATTATCAGTATTTCATAGTTTATAATTAGTTAGATGTATTTTTGTATTATGTTATTGGAATTCAATCTTAGTTCCTATGTAAAAATATATATTTATATAGCAGATACAAACATAATATTTATGTTTTTATAAATAGTTTAAGCATGCAATTTCTACTCCAACTAATTGTTGTAATGGTGTTTGACATAAATAAAAGCCATTATAATTGAATCAGTCCTTTTAAATCTATTCTTTCGTTAGTATACTGAATTTAAGTAATACAAATACCGCGCCAAAACGGTACTTATTTTTGAGTGATTTCATTGGCTCTTGCGCAGGCAGTATTGAAAATTGTGAATGAAGTTTTTGCCAGAAATATTTAACTTAATCGTGATAATTTATATACTTTCAATAATTTATTAATATAAACCTTAAAATTATTTATACTGCCTATATGAGGAACAAAATTATTATATACAGGGTGACCCACTTAAAATGATGATGATGATGATGGCATTGAAATTATGGCCAAACTAAATAAGAAATTTGAAATCGAGTAAAGTTATAGTTATATCGAGTTCTAAAGAAAGCAGATTTTACTAAAAATGTAGATTTTATACCATTCATCATAACGTCATACCGAAATCAATTTGCATTTATTTAAATAGGATGTGGTATTTTTATTGTAAATTTCTTAAACAGTTAATTTTTTTACGTATAACTGTATAAAATATGACCGATTTTATAAGTAATGAAATCAACAACTTCTTGAAATTGCCGCCAATATTTCAAATTTTGAAGCGCGCAAATACTGTTATTTACCTGATGCATATTTGCGTAAAATGCAAAATTTGAACTGAGCGACAAACGCTTGTTTGGGTATACTCAATAAAAATATGTTGATAGGAATACTTTTGTAAAAACCGCTAACTGTCATAGTTTTCAAACTATTTAAAGATTTCAAAAAAACTTGCTTAAATCGCTTGTAGAAGTTTACGCAATAGAATATAATGACGCATAATGAAATAAGCAATATTTTTGTGAAAATCGTAACTCTCCAGTTGTCATAGTTTCCGAGATATTCGCATTTACACTCGTCACTATTGTCACAACTTTGACTATTGTCATCGTTATCATTGAGTTCATCACAAGACCGATTGAAGCTAGTTTTTCTAAAAAAATTTGGATGCGAATGTCCTGAAAACTCCAATGGTTAGAAGGTTGCAATTTTTACAGAAATGTTGCTCGTTTGAAGGTGCTTTCGGTGATTATCTATAGTAGGCTGTTTGAGCCAGTTTTTCGAAAATCTTAAATGCCACATATCTCGAAAACTACGGTAGCTAAAGAGTTTCGATTTTCACATAAATACTCCTTGTTTTAAGGCGCTTCTAAAAAGTATACTCAACACAAACGATTTTAGCACGGTTTTCGGAAATTTTGAACTTTTTCAAATCACTTTTATGCTCATTAGTGTCATAGTTTTCGAGATATTCGTGTTTAAAGATTTTCAAAAAAACTTATTCAAATCCCTTACAAGCGTCTTGAAATAACCAATATTTCTATAAAAACCGGAACTCTCTTGCTACAGTAGTTTTCAAGATATTCGTGTCGAAAATTTTGAAAAGTAAGCTGCTGTGCTCTCGTAAAGGACTCAATTCATCATTGCAACTATTACCACTATTGTACCTGTTGCTGAAATAAAATGCTCTTTTTAACGAAAATTATGTTTAAATCAAGCTAGCGTTGACATGGCTGACACAACGATGTACAATTCTCGCAGGAAAAATCAGGACACCAGCAATCAAGAATTTTTAAAATTGTATGATTACGATTGGCCGGAGGCGATTTTCTCAGATGAAGTGACTTTCTGGGTGGGCGTGGGGTCGGGTGAAGCATGCTTGGTTAGGAAGTAGTATTCAATACAAAAGTTTATCTTTCTGAAATCATTCAGCCCACCGTCAACAAGCCGTGTTCTTGCAATATGAATGGGACGTGAAAAACACGTCCTCTAAAGGACATGGCTAGGCTGTGATATAAAGTTGTCATCTATCGAGTCTTTGGGGACGTATTTGAGTGATGCCGGTTGCTCCTCAAATAAGTACATTTGACGTGAAAATGACGTATTTTTGTTTGCTGACCAATAACTGGAAGCAATTTCTGAAGTGATAGATAAGATTGAAAACATCACAAAGTAGGTATAAAGGCACAAAAACAACAATATTAAAACTAAAAACCGTTTATTTTTAATTCGTTAGTAATATTTCTTCTTGCACTCTATTTATGTACATAAAAACATTATCAAGCATGTGCTGCAGCTCTTCTCGGTTATGGACGAATCCCTCTCGTGAAGTTAGTATGATTTGAAGTCTATCATCATATGAAAATATAGAAAATGTGAAAGCTGAAAAGAATAATAATACTTAGTAAGACAATGAAAAACTTCGCCAACTAATTAAAATCAAACCTGTATTTAAAACACCTGGTGTAAAGAAAAATACATCATCTATAGTATTTCCACACAAAGTACTACTCTTAAATCCTACTAAATTAGTTACTCCAATAGTCATACTATCCATAAAAGATGTACAAGAAACTCTTGATAGATTTATCGGCAAATAAGTGCAAATTTGATCTAATACAGTAGAAGCAACCTAAAAGAAATAATCATTTTACAACCAGAACCACAGCCGGAACTATATTAAATGTCACTAACCAGAGGATCGACTGCATTTCGCAATGATTTGTTATACTGTTGTAGATATTCTATTATATCTTTTACATTTTTTCCCTTTAAATTCGTTGGAAGTTGGAATGCGATAAATCCAAAATTGTTCTTTATTTCTTCAAATTTATATGCACCTTTTTTTAGTTTGAGTAGATCTTCTGATTTTAATCTGATTACTTTAGCTATGGTGAAGTTGTTGAGAGTGACCTTCCTCTGAAAATATTCAAAATTGCTTCGTGTATTGGAACAAATTTTGATTCTAATAAAACGTTAATTTATAAAGATTTAGAGAAAAGCATATCGTGTTGCATCTGTAAAACGATACTATAAAGTAGAAAATATTCTACTGGCAGTATTAAAATAAAAGTCAATTATCAATTGAATTGACACTGTATGCTTTCTTTGTTATAAAACTGAGTCAGCATCAAAATTTAGGCAGGAAGCCATATTATTGTTCCTGACAGAATGAAACGACTTGGAACGGTAGAATTTTTTTTTTCAACATAGTCCCCTAAGACGTTGACACACTTGGTATAACGATGGTAAAGAGCTTTAACCTCCTCAGAAAAAATGTGTTGTCTTGAGCTGAAAACCACTCATCCATCATCAGTGTCGGAAAGTGAATCCCACGAAGGTTTGAGTTTGAAAGTCCTTATAGGGGCTAAATCTGGAGAATAGGGCAGCTGTTGGAAATTTTCGAAGCCTACGTTATGAATGGCAGCCATTGAAATAACACACCACGTATGGGTTTTTCCTGCTTTTTTTTTCTTTGATTCAATCACGCAGTTTTGAAATTAAAGCAGCATAACATTGCCCAGTTATAGTCTGATCACATGGTAAACAGTCTATAAGGATAATTCTCTGTTATGAGGGCTTCCGGGTTTTCACCGCGTCATAGTAAAGTACATATATACAATACAAAAATAAAATAAAACAAAAATGAAAATGAAAAATACAAAAAAAATACGTTTCGCCACTAATGTAATGACTTCTTAGGAGCAAAACTTACTCAAACTCGACGTTTCGCCACTAATGTAAGTGGCTTCTTCAGGAACAAAACTAGCGATACGGAACAGTGTGCTCGAAGAAGAGGAAAGAACGGGTTTTCAAATCTGGCATCGAGTGGCTTAACTAATATCACGATTCAGATTTTGGTTCTGTTTCCCTTCAAAGTGGTATAGGCACAACAGCACGTCCACGTTCAATTGTCAGAAGGCGGAGTTTTCGCTTCTAGCGTGGTTGACATGTCGAGTTACCGTGACCTTCTGAGCAGTCCCAGGGAATTCTCACCTAAAGCATTTACAAACACTGAAGAAGCCACTTACATTAGTGGCGAAACGTCGAGTTTGAGTAAGTTGTATATATATTTTTTGTATTTTTCATTTTCATTTTTGTTTTATTTTATTTTTGTATTGTATATATGTACTTTACTATGACGCGGTCAAAACCCGGAAGCCCTCATAACAGAGACTCAGACCGTGGAAGCCTTCGTTATCATTTATAAGGATAATTCTTTCGGCATCCCAAAAAACTGCGACGATGATCTTCTCCGCAGATGCTGTTGTACGAAACTTTCGAGGGGGTTGATTCATGATCATAATAGTAAACCCAAACTTCATTCACAGTAACGAATCTTGCTGGGAATTGTTTAGGATTCTGCTTAATAATGACCAAATTTGTCTGACCGCCAAACACACTTTTGCTCTAATGTGAACATCTTCGGTACCCATCGTGCAGCCACCTTTTCGAGACTTAATTCTTTATATAAAATGGTTTCTACTGGTTCTTCCCATTGAAAACCCACAAGCCTGAGCAAAAAATTTCACAGTGATTCGTCTATTCAGGATCTTGGTATGGACTAGATCAATGTTTTCTTTGCAAACAACAGTTTTTAGCTATCTAGAATTACCAACTTGTTCACAGGTCTCTTTGTCAAGTTTAAAATTCCTTGCCAATTTCTTCACCACCTGATATGAAGATGCAGATTCACCCAGCACTTGTACCGTATCCATATGAATTTCTTGCAGAGATATTTGATAATCGCTCTATTCTCAAGTTTCTCCATTTAGAAAATTTGGACAACACTTTGTAACAATTGGTTCTATAACTTAATATTGCATTGATTTTGGGCATAATGTCACCGGTGACTGAAAAACGTTCAAATTCATTTTGAACTATTTTATTCGTTTTGCATCTTTTCTGCTTAGTGTTTTATTATTATTATCTTGTTGAATTCTTAATCCAGTATTTTTGAGTGCTATTTCTATTTCTTACTGTATTTGTTGATTTTTTACAAAATACTCTGCCACTATTATTTGAGGACGTAAATTTAGAAAGGTGAAGACACGATTTTGCAGTAGAATAGTTTACCTATCTTGCTATCTCGTTTCTTCTCGTATTAGCGGATCGTATCGAGTGTTCATAATCCTATCCCTGATTGAAACAACTTCTACATTATAAACAAGTACAAAGGAACTAATATGCATGCATTTGATATAAAAATCGACTTAACATTTTGTCCGTGAAATGAAACCCGTTTTAAGTAAAACTTTAAAAATTAAGACTACTTTTCTAAGCTGTTCTTAAAACAAATGCGGTGAAAACGGGCATTAGTCATATAAAAATAAAATGCTCAGATACGTCAACTTTGTTTTTGAGGAGTACATTTATTAGGCGTACAATCAAACGCTCATCTACAACCCTTTGGTAAGGGTGGAAGGGGGGTTGAGTTGTACCTCGATGGAAAGATCTTTCGATTCTCTTTACAATGATGCCTAGTTTATGGCATTATATTTCAATATGATGCTCAAAAATTAACTAACTAAAACACCTAGATCAACGAAATAGTTTATTACAGTTTTTTACAAAATGCAAAAGCCACAAATACTTTACAAATTCAATTTCTTGTATCTGAAAATAAACAGTTTCCATCTTAATAAAAAACCTGGACCGTGTCATGTTGAGTTGGAAGCCTACGCTTTGAGTTTTTATCTTAATTTTGCACTTTGAACATCTACTTGACTAATACATGTAAGTTTGTTATCTCTTTGATACTGTAAATCGCTTCTCCTAATAACAGTAATAAAAGTTAATTTTTGAGCATCATAATGAAATGCAATGCCATAAACTAAGTATAATTGTAAAGACAATCGAAAGACCTTCCAATCGACGTACAACTCAACCCCTCTCTCCATTTAAGATTTTTGGGGTTAGTTCCACCCTGCCCAAGGGATTGTGGATGAGGGTTTGCTTGTACGCCTAATAAATGCCCCCCTCAAAAACAAAGTTGACGTACCTGATCATTTTATTTTTATATGACATTAAATGCCCAAAATCAATGCCGTTTCGTTTTCGAATGGCCACTCTGTATACCAACTAAGATTCATGTGACTTCTCGCAATTAATTGACAATTAAGTGACATTAGTGACGACTAGCAAAATCAACGCCATCTAGATGAAGGACAATAATATCTGAACTGTCCTCGTATTAGCTTACATTGTTAAACTTTTCTCAGCCTTCGTAGACGCGCTGATGTATACAGGGTGCTTCATTAATTATGGGAAATATTTTAGCTGGAGATACTACGTGTCAAATAATGACCATTGACCATAAATAGCCTTCTTCAAAATCGTACAGTTTTCGAGATGAAAGTCTTCAAAAAAAATCGTTTTTTACATCTTTAAGCTAATCTACTTGTACGATGAAAATAAAATTTGGCATGACGATTTAATATTATTAGATGCTTCTTGTGGTGGAATTTTTCGAAATTAGCAAAATTACAGCAAAGAGAAAAAATATCCACTTGTGTTAACATCAATAGAACTTTTTTGTTTTTTGATTTTACAAGCACAAAATTAGCATCACCTAATAGACCAGTTAATATGCCAAAAATAAGGACCTCTTGTAGAAATTTCGTATTATGCTTGGTTTTCGGAAAAATTGAAAGTTCGGAAGGATTTTTAAAATTATTCTGGGCCAACGCTCAAATTCTACGTCACTGGGGGAATTGTCATTTTACGACAATTTTTCGATTATTCTTTCTTCATCTCGAAAACGGTGCGATTTTGAATAAGGCTATTTTTGGTCAATGGTCATTATTTGACACGTATTATCTCCAGTTAAAATATTTTTTGCAGTTGTACACTTACCTGTTTTATATAATCATGGACACTAGCGATTATAGCAGCACTGATAACTTCAGTAAAATTGACATTTAACTCATCCTTAATTCTCTTGATAACGGCAATGTATTTAGGACGAGTTTCCATAAAAGAAACAGCATACCATTTAGTATTATCAGGTATTTTTAATGCCAAACCATCTAGCTTAGTAGTCACTGGATTTCTTCGAAGATAAACATTATCCAATGATATTTTACTACTCATATTCTTCTTTAATTTTTCGAATTTCGTCGTATCCATTTTGAATCCATCCTCATTAGCATGCTTTTGAAAAATCGTAATTATAGATGGACCATCGCCTAAACTGTGTCTCAAAGTCCAAATTATGGCGTATTGTTTATATTCATCTGTATTGCTTCTAGTCCAAGATATCGGTTGGGAAAAAATTACCACTTTCCACATTTGATTATCTTTCAGAGTTAAACAATTCTCTTCCAAATAATTGAAGAGCATCTCCTTACTCATATAT
Source organism: Holotrichia oblita (assembly GCA_023690525.1). NCBI lineage: Eukaryota > Metazoa > Arthropoda > Insecta > Coleoptera > Scarabaeidae > Holotrichia > Holotrichia oblita. The sequence continues at coordinate 22,208,448 of CM043017.1, forward strand.
TCTTCATTGTTATACCGGATAATATCGACGACTTCTTCAAAATTTACTTGGTCTTTTAAATAGTAACAATAACCTAGAAACCTTTGAATGTTGCTTGAAAATTTAAAAGATGAACAGTATATTTGATATACGATATCTTTCACTTTTTGACTTGTTATCGTCGGATCCTCTTTACTAGCATAAATGTTGATTACATTAATGACGGTTTTATTAGGGAACATCTCGAACAAAGTATCCAAACCAGTTAGTAATCCACCGTAGGACTTTCGGTGTAGAATTTTTAAAATTATTCCAATACATATACGAAGTACAGCAAAAGGCAATAATATTGCACATATTACCAGTAGAATAAGAATTGAAAGAGATGTTCTGATAATTTTAGTCGGTAATGAACAATATGCGTTTTTCCGGCAGATTTCAAATGGTAATAAATCCTAAAAAATTAGAATCTAAATTAATTTAGTTATATATTATAAAAGATTACTTACGTTTGTAATTGCGTGGATTACTACGAATAATTTTGCGAGACCAATCATTTTGCTGTAAATGAATATTAACAAATAAATAGAAAAAAAAGCCAAATAAATGAAATAAATTGATTTTTAATTGATTATTATTTGATTTAACCTACAAGTGGAAATATATCTAAGATTAAATAATATAAAAAAAGTTTGTGGTAGTTTAAAAATCTTACAAGAACTACATCTATGCACATAACTAAAGGAATTCATATATGTTTTATATTATTTTATAATTGCGATATTATAGAATAATTATGCATAGGTATAACGATATAATTAATTTCCTTATGTAAAGGGAAAGTGCAATGAAGGTTATTCTATAAAATAATCATATAATATTGATATATTTACATAAACTACAAACGTGTAATTGTATTAGCTTAAAGAGGAAGATTTTAATTTATGCAATTACTACTGCTTGCACGCAGATCTAGATAAGTTATTGGTGTATTGTTTTTCACTATTAATTAATGTCAAGAATTACCTTGAACAGATTAAAAATTAGTTACTCTTAAATTACTACATACTTCGATATTGTTAAAAAAATATGTACATATATGAATAATGGCATCCTTATATCTTAGATTCGAATGAAACTAGTTCAAAAAATATTTTAAATGGATCAAATGTTTAAAAAGCCATCTTCCGATTTCTTCACCCGAAATACTATACTAATTTGTACACAAAGTGGTAACATTATCAAAAGTTAAGCAACAACCCCGCAATTGTACAAAATTTAAAATCTTCGAAATCCAATTAAAATATTCGTACTTGTACATATAAATTGATGAACTAGTAAAGTATCTAACATGCAGTTCAATATAAAAGATAATAACAAATAATAAAACCCAACTTCACTTGAATGTATTCTTTAAAATTGTATATTTTTTCCGAGCACTTGAAAGATACGAGTCTACCGGCGCAGTTTTTATGGACGTCAAGAGTGCTTTCGACTCTGTTTGGCACGCTGGGCTTCTCTTTAAAATGCATTCGGCCGGGATCAATCCAAATATTATAGGCCTTATGAAGTCTTACCTCACGGGACGATCGTTTGACGTGGCAGTTGACTCTTCTGTCTCCTCCAACAGGCCCATCCTAGCTGGGGTCCCATAGGAGTCTCTTCTCGGCCCTGAGTTGTTCCTGGTTTTTATGTCTGACATACCAAAGGCGGCGGGTACCAAGTTGGCCATATACGCGGACGACACGGCGATTTACACGTCGTCGAGATCGGATGCCCTGATCTGCACTAGGTTGCAGGGTGCTATCGACGACCTTCTTTCCTGGTCTACGACATGGCGATTAGCCATAAACCATGAAAAATGCGTAGCCATTCGATTCTCGAGGAAAAGAACTGCCCTTCCAGAAAATATCTTTATCGAGGATGTCCGCCTACCATGGAGCTCCACCGTTAAATACCTTGGTATGACGCTGGACTCCAGGCTTACCCTAAAGCACCATTTTTCAAATACCGTGGCTAAATTTATAGCAGCGAGGTCCGCTGTATCTCAGTTTCTGTGCAGCAAAAGCCAACTTAGTATAGAAGTAAAACTTTTAGTTTACACAACTTTTTTGAGGCCAATTCTAACTTACGGCTCCTTAGTTTGGTCGAGTGCTGCAATTACTCATCGTAAGAGATTCAATGTTTTACAATACAAGATCCTTAGATATATCATTGACAGGCCTTGGTATTTCAGAAATGTACAAATCCACCAGGACTTAAAGATTCCAACTCTTTTCCAACACGCTGCTCTAATGGCCGAGAAAACCTTTACAAGGGTATCTCGATCCGACAACCTCCTGGTCACGGAATTGGCTCATCTCGATCCTGACAGCCCCCCTCCCTCGGGTGAGGGTGCCCCGGATATCTACCACCACCGAGGGTTAGCCCGATTTGCTTTTTCAGGCTATTTTAGCTGAATTTGCTGTCTTGGCATTTTTTCTTGTCTGTGTGAGGTCCCATTTACATTTTCGCCATGCTTGTTTTTATCTTTACATTATTAAGCTCGTTTTATTTCTACACTGATTGTTTTGTTTTGTCTGATCGGTTTTGACCTCCTGGCTTTCTTGTTAGCCCCAAATTTAGTTTTTTTTCTTTTTTTTGCATTTCAGCATAATTTGTTAAAATCAACGGGAGATGGTCCCGTACTAAGTAGATGACAAAAGGGTTTAAGGGCCAACGTCCAACCCTAGCAATGAGATGGAAGACCTTCGTCGTCGTCGTCTTAAATATAGGGTACGTATTTCAGTAGGTATCGGGTAAACTGTATTTTTGCATGTATATTTGCCTCCAACATATCTAAATTATAACTAGAACTATTTTTTAATAATATAGAATTATGATTTTTGTGGCTGGTATCAAGTAATGTCATCGCAGATTTCTCTATTTCTTTGTTTTTGGAATGATTGCAATGCTCGCTGAATCTTATTTCTAGGTTCCTTTGTGTTTGGCCGAGGTAAACCTTATCACAGGATGTACATTCAATTTTATAAATTCCGGATCCCTTCGTTTTCGGTGTAATATGAATGAATTTTTGTTTAAGATATTCTTTAATGAATTATTGTTGGAAAATACAGGAGTTAATTTGAAACGTTTTAATAATTTTGAGAATTTGAAATGCCGGATAATAAGTTGATTTAACAGCATACTTGCTTTCTTGTGTTTCCCGAATCGGATTCAAGTTTGTAATATTTTTGAAGTGATGTTTACTTTCAAATCTTTTGTAAATCTTGTTAATATACGGTTTACTGTAGCCATTCACTAGGATTAAATCGAGTTCCTTTTCAAAGTTTTCTTTCGATAAAGGAATTTTTAATAGTCTGTTAAATAGGTTACTGAAAGCGGAATTTTTATATTTGTAATGAATGAGGAATCTTGGATATAATTATTAGTGTGGGTGCCAGAGGCAAGAATTACTAAGACTTTAAATGCATAAAGCATATTTTTCGGACTTTCATCAAGAAATCTCTAATAACTCGAAAACCGTAAAAGATAGAAGCTAATATGTCTAATAATCAATGATAGAGAATTATTAAGTGTATTCAAAAATGCAATAATATATACGACGTTGCATTAAAAAAAGTGACTTTTATCGTAAAGTTGGTTGAAATGAACATTAATTTTGGACGACCCTGTAGAAATTATGATAAATTTTAGGACGTAAATTTGATGTATGCTATTTCGGCTAATAACACGCCAAATATGAGGTCCTTAGCTGCAATGCCCTCAGAATTACACAATTTTGAACATAACGTTGCAATTGGCCCTATACTTGAAAAAAAATGGAATAACTCAAAAACCGCTGATTTTTGACATAAAGTGTCTTCGTAAGTTTTGATGCAGAATTGTATGCCCGATGCAAAAAACTCATAAAAAATATATATATGCTATTAAAATTAAGAAAGTTGACGTCAACTTGTGGTAAACCGGAAGTAGTACAATGGCGCAAATAATTTTGCTGATGAGTCCAGATAATATCAGTTATAATTACAAGTATCCAGATATGTTGAATTTCGAGAACATCAAAACGTTCTAACGGGCCAGTTCCGTGATATGATTACACAACACAGTTTAGTGCTCCTTCTCAAGGTGGTGGTACCGTTCCGGTGTTTATTTATTCTATGTAATAGTTTGCCATATTGCGTATTTAGTGTTGGGTTTTGTATTGTAATTATGGCTCTCATAAGTCGAGCATTATTTTCGGTCATACGGAGTTGGGCGTTAGAATAAACTAAGCCTACGCCATGTTAGAGAATATTACAAGGAGTAATTTAACAGGAGGGCACCAAGTAACAAAACAATCCTAGTTATTGTCGAGAAGTTCCATCGTACGGGATCAGTCTTGTGTCAAGGAAAGGGAACAACTGGGCGCTCAGGGACCGTTAACACAAACGAGAATCATGGACAATTTTTCCAACACGTGTTACAGTTCCCAAAGCGTAGTCTACCAAGCACATCGCTGAAACTTGGTATGAGTGAGTCTGTTCGGTCGTGGATGTTGGAGTGTTGTCTATGACTTATGCGAAGCCAGATTTCTTAAATTTCAGTTTTCAGATGAAACCCTTGTTCACGTTATATAATGGCTACATCAACCGCCAAATAACTCGTTTTCTGCGGTTTAAACGGTCTGATGACGCTAACAGTAAACCAGGAACGCTACCCTAGTTTACTGTTAGCAGAGGCATTATTATTGTCACTTTTGCGGAATTTGCACCCTTATTACCGTGCAAGAAATAAAAAGATAACAAAAATAAAGGCCATAAAATTACTTCAAAGCCCATAATTGGACTCAAAACCATAAAAAATTTATTGTCACACAAATGTAACCTTAAAAGATTATGGGATTCTGGCCAAAATATAAATTTGAAAATTCAGAATAGTGTTCTCTCCAATTAAAATATTATTAGATTTCTAACGCTTCCGGTTATACCGGAAGTCGCCATATTCTTTGTTATTTTTAAAGAAACAGCCTGTATATTTTTAGATATTTGGATTTATCTATTTCTAAGCTTTATAAATATCTTTAGTTTTTGCAATTTGATTTAGACGTTTTGTAGTTATTCAATTTTTTCTAAAAAAAATTTGCTGTAACGGACATTTATTCAAAAAAATCAGAGAACACTTGATTTTTCGGATATAAATTTAGAATTCATAATATGCTTAAACAACATGCTGGATTATATTTCAGCGCCGAGAGCGGCTGTTTACATTGTGCTGTTATTTTACTATGGCATGTTAATTCTTAGAAATTTTGAAGAACCATAATATAATTTTTTCAAATGGCACCGCCCATATTTTATTACTTAGTCATCTTCGGGGTTCAATTTTACATCTTTTACGTCCCACATGTGCTATTCCTAAAATTGATTAGTTTAGGAGATCATTAGATTTTTTGAAAAATGCACACAACTTATCAATACTCATCCAGTGTGCCATGAAAAATAAGCGTTCTCAAAGATTTATTGTCAAAATCTAACGTCATTCGATGCTTGTGAGTTAATACTTATCCGTTAAATTATTGCTATAAAGAGTTTACACAAATTAAGAAATTCTTAATGTGTTTAAAAAAATGGATGTATTATAATTGTTCAAATTGGTGAAACTTATATTTTGGGCAGAAGCCCATAAACTTCTAATGAACGGTCTCGTTGAGACACCCTGCATGTAATGTAACTTTGATAGTACATAGTTGTTATTGTTTTGTGTGGCCCCTACATTAATTTGATTAAAAAAAAATCAGTTTTTCATTAAAATTTGTGATAACATTTTTCCCGACAGATCCAATTTTATCTTCAAAATTTTTAGACAGAAATCGTATCGAGTTGATGTGATAAATGACAAATATTCTATATTAATAAACAATTTAAATTAATGCAAATTTAGAAATTGTAACAGTTAGTTCTGGTTGGTTAATAAATCGCTTTTACTGTTGATACAAACAACTAGACCGATTGCAATTTCTACCATAGTTTTTGTTGATTTTGAAATTTTTAAAATAAAAATATTTTCCCATAATAAGTATTTAATTAATATATTTTTTCCCGATATCAATTTTATTTATAGAGTACTTAAATTACCTGACCTAATTTTAATACCTAAGTGTTAAATGTTTTAGTTCTTTAATAAAATAAACAAACTTACCTTTATAATTAGTATATCCTTCCTGTGAAACAGAACCACTTGTGGACTACTTTTCAAACTATTTACAACTTTGTTGTTATTAAGAGAATTGTGTACACCTTGATCGTTGTCTACTAGGTATATACGTTCATTATGCACCATTCGCTATTCACCTTCAAATCTAGCATAAACACTGTCGTTGGTACAATTTGTAATCAATTGCATAATTTCTGCAGAATAATTAATATACTTATTGTCTACATACTAACCGGCTTTGTGCAATACAGACTACAAATCGCTTGTTATATATGGTGTTCAAACTGTATAACTTAAATATCGACTTTTTCAACAGAAATATATTATTTCTATGTTACAAAAATTGTTTGTTAATGTTATATGTTCTTAAGAATATATGTATGTATAATGCAATAGTGGATATGTACACGTTGTTATCGCTGTTGGCAGTATTTTGCTTGCCTGTATTTTTAATAAAGACAGCAGCATTCACTAAGCAATATAAATTCGTAGTAGTTTGCTTTGTTGTTTTAAATTATAACATTAACTAATAACATCGGACGATCTCATCACCTGATCAACAACTTTTTATGGCATCTATATTTAGGTCAGCTTCTTCTGGTAATGTAAGTGCAAACCAAATCAATGATCTGATTTGAACAGAGACTAAATACCACTGATTTAATCAGTAATCGTTTTCAATGGGTAAAAAGAATCATAATCAGATTTTATGATGCATCAGTACAAAGGAAACAACACTGAAATTCAACACAAAATGAGATGGGATATAGGATGAATGAAAACACAACGCGACGAAATTTAATTTGGACAGTCCTGACGGTGTCAAATATTATTGCCAGAATGTGCACAATAAGACAGGCAGCGTTTACCAATAATCAAAAAACCTATAATTGTCAAATATCTTTCTATCGTCCACTGGATATGGTTAAGTCTGAGTCTTTTTTCTCCTTTTGGTCGGATTTGGTTGGTATCCGAGATCATCGAATGAATAATGTTTTCTCAGCAAATTGGAACGTTTGCTGAGATTTGGGTAGGGGTTGGAAGAATGTTGGGGTTTAGCAATCTATCTTGTGGGTTGGTTGGCTCGATCCCGTTTCTTGAGAAAATTTTGCTCGGGTGTTTGGTTACTGGAGAACTTCAATAGAGGGCCGAACTCTAATTCTAAGTGGTGGCCGATCTTGAGGCACTACGATGCTCAACAGCAGGGATTCGTGGACTGTCTTGCTCTATCCAGTATTGTGCTTGCGGTGGTCTTCAGATAGTTTTGAAGACTTGGAATTTGCAGATCTCTCCGCAGCTGAGCGTTGCTAATGTAATAGGGTGAGTTGCACAACATCCTTAAGATTTTGTTTTGAAGGATCTCGTGTTAACGATCATTAACGTGGTTTTGTACAACAGTAATTTATTACGCAGATTTAGGCTGCTCTTTCTCTCTGCGCGAGAGCGGGATTAACATGTTCCTTTTTTTTTTTTTTTTTTTTTTTTTTTTTGACGGTGGAAAACCTTTTATAGGCAATGTGTGGGACTCCGGAAGCTCTCTTGAGTCCGTATACCCACTAAAAACCACCCTTTCTCACTTCCGCCAACCTGGAACCTCTGCTCGAATACCTTCAGGAAGGCGGGTGGTCTGTGTCTGTCTGCTACCTCTCAGCTAAGGGCCTACCAGTTGCTGTTGTCTTTCATCATTTTCCTTCTCCTGCATGACGTGTTTTACAAAGTTGTGAATAGTATTCCATGTTTTTTTATCTCTTGTCATAAGTCCAGTCATGTTTTCTTTGGCTAGGTTCCGCCCTATCAGCCTGTTCGTCTGTTCTCGCGCCTCTGACCATCTTAGGCATTCAAAGAGCGTGTGCTCCGGCGTGTCCACACCGCTGCAGTATATGCAGATGTCGTCGCTAGTTTTTCCGATTCTCTTTGTGTATGTTCGGAAAGAGCCATGACCCGTTAGAGCCTGTGTCAGGTGGTAGTCCGTTGTTCGGTGTTTGCAGTTAAGCTATCTGTCAATTTGTGGGATTAATTCTTTAGTCCATTGCGCAGTGTTTTCATTGTTATTCCATTTCTCTTGCCATTTATTTACCGTTTTGCTGCGCTCTTCGGCCTTTATTTCCTTGGTGTTTTGCACTCGATCCAAATTCTGTCGCTCCTCCACAAGAAGCTCGATTGGTGGAATCCCAGTTATTACTTGCACTGCTTGTGCAGAGACTGTTCGGTATGCGCTAGCTGTTCTAATTAGAAATTTCCTTTGAGCTTTTGTTAGTAAACGCGCATTCGACCATTTCCTTGAACATTTGTGCCAGATTGGTGCGCCGTATAACAGTGTCGACTGGACCACATTATACAGCATGAGTTTTTTCCTGAAGCCGGGTCCTCTAACGTTAGCCGTCACCCTCATCAGCTGTGCCGCTTTTTCCTCGGCTCTTATAGCCGACTTTTTTATGTGGTCGGCGAAGAAACCCTCCTGTCCCATGGTAATGCCCAGGTAAACGATTGATTTCTTTGGGCAGACTTCAACTCCTCTGCATGTAAAAGAGATTTCCTCTCGTCCTTTTCTCCCTTTGAGTATGACACATTCTGATTTTTGGGGTGCCAACTGCAACCTATTCATGGTCATCCAATCCTCTATTTGCCTGAGGGCCTCATTGCCTTTCCATACAAGCTCCTCCGGGTTTCTCGCCGCCACCACCAGAGCTAAGTCATCAGCGTACGCTATCGTATTTACGCCTTCAGGTAGAGTTCTTCGAAGGACGCCATCATATAGGACGTTCCAAAGCGTCGGCCCTAGAATTGAGCCCTGCGGTACCCCTGATGTAGTTTCTAAGTGTGCGTTCCTATGTACCTGCACTGCTCTGTCGTTCAGATAACTGTCGATTATGTTAATTAGGTACTGCGATATACCTTTCTCTTCCAGAGTTTTAAGGATCAGGTCCCAGGCCGCCGTGTTGAACGCGTTTTTGACGTCTAGCGTGATTAGCGCTACGCATCTTGACCTCGTGTTTTCGTCGACCAATTGCATTACCCTTTTCACAGCTTGGACAGTGGATCTGCCTTTGCGGAAACCAAACTGGTTATCGGAGAGCCCGCCCACATTTTCTAATTCTCTTTCCAGTCTGTTCTTCAGAAGTCCTTCATATAGTTTGCTACCAGTGTTAAGCAGGCAGATAGGTCGGAAATTCCTATCTTCTGGGTTTCCTTTTGGGATGAGTATTAGTTTAGCGGTTTTCCACTTCGTCGGGAAGATTTGCCTTTCAAGATAACTGTTTAAGGTTTTTAGCATGGCAAACGGTTTAACATCTTCCGTTTTCTTTAGGGCTTCTACAGGTATGCCATCAATGCCCGGTGCTTTTCCGGTTTTTAATTTGCGAAGTGCCTCCGTGTATTCCTCAGTTGTAAACGGCTCTACATTTGCTATTGTGCTTGGTCTTGTCCAGGTCTTCGTTTGTCTTGGAAACAGCTTTTGAGCTTCTTTCAACTTTCCTTCTGTGTCCAATTGAAAAGGAATGTGTCCCACCAATTTTTTTGTCGCGATCTTGTATGCTTTGCCCCACACGTCATACTCGAGATCGTTGCATAGGTCTTCCCAATGTTTATTTTTGGTTTTGTTGATGAGGGCTTTCAGTTCTTTCTTGGCCTTCTTGTATAGTTCCAGTTTGCTATTATTTTCTCTCGTGGCACCTCTAGCTAATCTAGTGGCTTCTCGTCTGAGCTTCAGGCACTCCTTCCTTTTACAGCTTATGTCATCGTTCCACCAAAAAGGAGTCCGTGAGATCGTATTTCTGGTCACGCTGGCTTTATACGCTTCCTCTATAATTAGCTCCATATTAGCGTCGTTTCCATCCTGTGTTTCCATTCTCCGCATCACTATTTCTTTGAAGGAAGTCCAGTCGCAGGTCGTCCTACTGTTTGTGTCTACCGCGGTTTTCCCGCTTCCTTAATCTCGAAGCAGATGTATTGATGTTCGGTTGCTGTTTCTTCATCCATTACCTCCCAGTTACTAATCTCTTTGTGTAGTTTCCTTGTACAACATGTTACATCGATGTGGGATTTAGAATTCCCCTCACGAAGGTTGGTTTTCTGCCATCGTTTAGTACGACTAGATTGAGCGTTGCCAGCCACTCGCCCCAGTACTCGCCTCTTCTGTCTTCTTGCGGAGAGCCCCATAAAGGTGACTTGGCGTTGATGTCTCCCATAATTATTTTTTCCCCACTCCTGGCTCCAATATCTTCCATCATGGTGTCCACTCTCCTTTTGAACTCCTCGAAAATGATGTTTGGGGATATATAACAGCAATAAAGTTGGCACTTTCGCATCTTGATTCTTAGATACCCATTTTCAGTATGTACGTCCGAAACTTGAATGTTTTTGTTAGTGAAAGACACTGCAACCACCTCACTCTTGTCTTTTATCCACTGGTTACCCTGTATTATCTTTTTATTTGGTTCTCCAACTACTAATATGTCAACATTTCTTTTCATCGCCGTGGCATACGCTAAGTCGTGTGGTATTCTTGCGCGTCCGAGATTAGTTTGCATGATCTTGATACCCATTGGTTGACCTTGTTCTTACGTGGGCTTTCGTTCTTGGCGTTACTAGCAATCTTGACTTCTCGTCTATAAGCTTTCTGTAAGCTGGGCACTTGGTTTGTTCGGCGTGGTGCCCCTCTATCTTGCATACCACGCACCCTGGGGTATTTTTGCAGTCCCTCGATATATGTCCCGGTTTGGTACATTTTAGGCACAGTTCCGATCGATCCTCGTTTTCACATACGTCCTTTTTATGTCCGAACATATGGCATCTGTAACATCGTTGAAGACTAACCCTATTTCTGACTCTGCAGTGAACCCACCCAATCTTTATTGTCCCTTGTTTGACCACTCTTTTGGCTGTATCTTTCTTCAGCGCAACTGTCGCCGTCTGGTTTCCGTTACGCGTGGGTCTCATTGAGATAACCTTTACCTCGGTTTCTAATAAGTTTTCTGCTTTCATCAGTTCTTGCTTTAGTTCCTCTTGTCCTATGGAGGCGTCTATGTCGGTAATGTGGACAGTTACTTCGTTCGTTTTAATTACTACTTCCGCGCTTCGGTTGTTTTGCTGAATACCTTGTTTTAGCTCAAGAGCTTTACCTTTCCCCCCAATGGATTAACATGTTCCTGACTACCCTGATTCCTGATTATCTAACCGAAAAATGACACAAAAAAACCTCTTATTTAAATTTGATGTATAATCGTATTAATCTCTGCATTATACGAGCTGATTGATGAGAAAATGTTCCTACTCGAGAATGGACTCCAAGTGATCAAAATAAACGAAAAATTTCCCTAAAACATCTATTACATTATGTACAGATGTACCACATTAAATGACATTAATGATTGGTCAGGAAAGCAACAGTAAATAATGACAAGTTATGTGACATAATAGGCCTATTATATCATGCGATTGGATTACATAATTATGTATGCAAAATAGAAAATGAGTATATGAAGATACAAATGTCATAAGACATGAATTCGTGCATGTACGAGTACGTAATGAATCTTATTACCCGAGTATTTTCTACTAAATCTATTTTTTTTCTATTTCGATCTTTTAAATGTCCTAAAACTTTAGGAAATTAATCTTTTTGATGTTGGTTACACTGATTTTTGTCTTGACATTTAAAAAATTTAAAAATGCTAATTAAAGCTGAAATATTCGCTTTAAACTACTTTATTCGTTTATCAATTTATGCTTACTTATTGTTAATAAAACCTCAACCACATAACATTTGTGTTTTTTACCACTTTTCATGCAGTTGGTAACAAAGTAAAACTTTACGCAACCAAAGGGAGTATGGTAATGTACACTTTACCGCACTGCTGGAATAGAAAAACTCGTTAAATTTAACAATACTTAATAGTTGTGAACAAAGCATAGTATACTACTCAAATATATAAAATAAATAAGTGATATGATATATAACGAGTAAATAAATAATTTACGAAACGAGCTGCAAGGCGTCTCGTAAATAACGATGGCCATTATATGCTCGTGTATAATATACTGTCACATACTTACTTGCATGTATCTTAATATTATTGACTTGTCCTATACAGTATTGTAGTCGAAAAGATTAATAAACTATCTATCTATCTATGAGAATGGCGCAAGTTTGCGTAGAAAGCATAAAAGCATAGTTTTAAACAACTTAAATCTTGTTGCAAACGATTCTGTAAAATCCAATGTTTGTTTGTTTTTGGCTTTCTTCGTGAAAGAATCAAAACTACTATAGAATCAAAATCCATGTGACCTCTGACGTAAGATGACGTAAATAATATGTTGGTAACCAAATAAATATCCCTAAGCTGTCTAACCAGAAAGTTGCAAAGTCGAAATTTGACAGTTTTTATACGCATCTGTTTGTTTAGGTAACAACGGAAGTCACTTTTAACATTTATTGTAACTAATTTTCCCGTTACTTAGTTGTGATCTGTTGCTGTATGTTTTGTATTGCGTATAATCGAGGGTCCAGAACACTATCTTGTGGTACACCTGATTTTATGGAAACGTTTTATCTTTTCAAATTTACCACAGAAAAGAATGCCTGGCATTTGTTATTCATTTAATTTCACGTTTATTAGATTGTATCAATCGAGTAGAAACCTATAATTGAAAGCGATTACGAAGCATTCTACTTTAATTGGTAAAAATTTAAATTTCGGCTAAACATAATATGTAAAGTGTTACCTACATAACAGCTTGCAACTGTTGACTTTTATTGAATCAAGCCAATCGTCCCATTCTTCAGGTGCAAGCAGTTACCGATGAATTGATGACACACACACAGTTTAAATTTTGACCAATCATACTAGGGTGCTAGCAGTCCATGGGAAACTGCTGTTGCTGCTGAATGAAGACATCGTCACTTTTAGTTAGTATGCATCTTCACCACAGAGGCCATATTTATACGTCACGAATAAGCGGATTTGATTCTCCTTTACGAGTACTGCAATCGAAATGCCAAATGTGCCGTTAATAAACACTGTCAATTTTTTTTTTGTAAATATTTTCTTTTATCCTTTTAATACAAAATACCTTTCCATTTATAGGCGAATAACACAGAAATGAAGTAAAACAAAATTGTGTAACTTTAATTATACAAAAACTAGTTTGAAAAAATTCTACATTCTATTTTAAAACCTAACTCAAAACACATGTTCAATTAAAAAAAATTGCATGTAATGTTTATGGTTTTATGTGCTTGTTTTTAGCATTTTCAAGAAAAAAAAACTGCTAATAAAAGGTTAAATGATAAGGAGTTTCCAACGTAATATAATCACGACAAATGTACCTTGTCTCTCCTCTCGTATTACAGTATTGCTGGTGCGATAAGGCGATATATACACTTACATTCTTTTTAATTTAATAAACCTTGAGTAAGCAATTTAATGTTTTATGATGCTACCATAATACGAATTTTTTCTAATTTGCGCTAGAGTAGATAGTAGACATAGTACGTTCGTAAACCACGTTAAAAGGCGGTCAACTTTAATTCTGAACCGTTCACAGTTCACAATGATGAGGATAATATTGGATTTAGACGTCGGGACGGACGATGCAGTAGCTTTATTGGTTCTATTAAAAGCGGAAAAAGATAAATTGATAAAAATAGAAGCGATCTGTTGTACTAATGGTAATTCAACTGTTGGTAATGTTTGCAAAAATGTGGTGCGAATATTAAAAATTATAGGACGAACTGATGTAAGTTATGGCTTCTATTTTTCCATTTTAAATCAATCTAGTAAATAGAGCTTAATAGATTTTATATTCAGAATATTTGTTTTTTCTACAGATTGCTTCGAATATAATGCATTTAAGTTAAGCAAAACTACAGAGAAGTTATTGTATTATTTTTATTATTGGCGAGCGAGCTAGCCATTGTAATACCATGATATATTTATTAAATGTATTTTTATTTTACGTGGGCTACGCAAATTTCGTGCCAATAATATATAAAATCAGCATTTCGTCTTTTCACCAGAGACCCAGGTAGCATGTAACGTCTTAAAAACATTATAATAAGGTTCTCTGAAGCGTTACTAAAAACGTTGTTGTAACGTTTTAAAAACGTCTTAATGTCACAAAAATAAAATGTTATAATTGAACGTTCTATAAACGTTACAATTTAACGTTGTGTAAACGTTACATGAGAAACATTTTATTGACGTTTTGTAGAGTTGATATTGGAAAATTGAAAAATGCAGAATGTTCTTTCCAGTGTGCAACCTGAAACTTAATAAAGGAAAATTATGCCCCCGTCTTTTCACACGATTAACTCCACTAAGCCTTGAAGAGTACACTTCGCACTTGCATTCTTAATTTAATATTGATTTCAGAAAGTTATATGAAACGGTAACTTTCGTATAAAATGAATACTAAGAAGATGAGAATGTACTTTATTCAAGGTCATTTATCAACGTCACGTGTAATGTGTAACTGTCTACAGATCTTTTTAGTAGTATGAGTTCTGAATATAGGAAAGAAATTATTTCAGGTAAGCACCTTTTCATATTTAATCCTATTTCTAATAAAACACAATGTATATGGTCCATGTGTTTATT